>ML995903.1:0-94349 GCA_010093825.1 Teratosphaeria nubilosa
ATTAATAATATGTTATATAAGCAAGTAATAGAAAGATGCTACAAATATAGAGGTAGAAGATATAGCTTTATATCTACTAGCTAGACTAGAGGAACATACAATTAAGATAATAACTATAATACTATAGACTAGAAAGCAAATAACATGTAATAACTTAATAATAGAAGACTTAAGAGAAGAAGACTCTAAGGCAGAAAGACTAGAATAAGATGCTATATATGTTTAAAAATAGGATATATAGCATAAGACTATAAGTTAAAAAACAAAGTACTCTAATAATAGTTTAATTTAATAGAGTGAATTTAGAAATTTAATATAATCCTCAGAACTCCTAATAATAAGAAGCCTTAGAGAGAATACTATAAAGAACTAGAGAAGTATAATCCGCCTATAAGTAGTTATAAAGTTTAGCTTAATAAATACTATATAAGGGATAACTAGACTAAGGACTCTAATATAGAGTAGAAGAAACTAGTAAGTAGAGCTATCTAGTAGCTAGATATAACTCTTAGCTAGGTAATACCTATAGCTTTAGAATACAAATTTGGATCTATAAAATATATAGATAATAATTCTAACAACCTAGAAGTTATACTAGAATAGACGATTATAATAGAAGTAGCCTATAATAATATAAGTAAAGAGAGTAAAGAAGAAAGAATAGAGGAGCCTTTATACTATAACTCAAATCCTAAAAAGGATTAAGAACCTATATAACTATCTATAATATAGAGCAAAATATTAGAACTATATAAAGCAGAAAATTAGTTAAGTTACTATAATAATAACTACCTAAAACACCTTTAGGTAATAGTAGCTACTATGCTTACCTTTTCTATTACCTAGAGTACTAGAGTAGATCTATGTTTATAGAGACTAGAAATATAAAACCTAATAAACTAAGGTTATAAGAGATATTAGCAACATAATTAACACGCTTCTATATATCTATAACATACCTATTAAAGTTGCAGAGATAGCTAATAACCTTATAAAGAACTAGAAAAGTCTCTACTATAAGAGAGAAATATAAGAGAAGAATATTACTAATCTAGTATAATAAACTAAGAAGTACCTAAGATAGGACTAACTATATATAGAAGAAGTTAATATTATTAAGAAATAAGATAATAGTGTAATAGAAGCTAGAGATAATAAAGAAGGCAATATGTCTAATAAAGAATAGAAAGGTAATAATAACATAAACAAAACTAAACTAGTTAAGTTTATAATACTAGGCTATATAGAAGCTATAAGTATATTTGTTATAATTACTAGAAGATATAAAGAGATATTCCTAATATAAGGACAAAAGCGCTATCTATATCTAGAATAATTTAACCTTTTAATTAAGTAGCTTTAAAGGATGTTCTAGAAGTATTAATTAGTAGATAGAGAGAAAGTAAGCTTTAGATGGTATATATAAGACGTACTACTAATTAGAAGTTACTTCTAGAGAGATAGAAGTTATATTACCCTAGAAGGCCTATATATTATAAAAGAAATAAGAGACTAAATCTAAGCTCTATAAGTATAGTTTTAGGTAGTATAAGTAATTTAGGTTCTTAAACATATAGAGTAATAGGAAGCTCTAATAGAAAGTTGTAAAGAAAGATAAGAAGTAACATACTACTAAAGCTAGATTAGGAAACAAGTAAAAAAAAAGATGCTTAAGTACTAAGCAAGTTAGCTCCTTATATAAGAATAATAGAGAGAGCTTAAATAATAATAATAACCTGTGAAAATCTATAGAGGATAAACCTAAGCATAATATAGAAATGCTTTACTATTTAATTTAGAAAACAAGTTAACTTAGTTAATATAAGTAGTTAACATAAGTATAATAACATTTATAAGGCTTAAAAGAACAATTTTAGCAATAACGCATATTTTAGAAAGATAGAAGTCTTTAGAACTAAAAGTATTATAAATATAACACCTATAATAGTAATAATTAATAGCGGAGCTAGTAGTAGCTTTATATTAAGAGACTACGTTTAAAGGAACGCAATTATAATATACTAGAAACTAGATAAATATAAGGTAATTATAGTAAATAGATTATGCTTACCTAATATAGATAGAGAGATAGTACCTCTATTATATATTACTTAAGGGTATTATAAGAAGATTATCCTAGATATAATACTAATAGCTAGGCATAATATTATACTAGGTAACGCTTAGTTAAGAAGATATAACCTAGCTATTAACTAGAGAATAGAAGTACTTAGATTTAATAAATATATATATATAAACATATTCTAAACCCTATATATTAATAGTAGATAATAGTAGATAAGCGGAAGAAACCTTATAAGATATGTTTCTTAGCAAATAGTAGTCTTTAATAATAAAGCGCAAACTAGATAGATACTAGAGAGAGTCTACTAGATTATAAAGACATTATAGTATATAGTAAAATTATAGTACCTAGAATTCTAGAAGAGTATAAGAAGTTTACGCCTCTCTTTAAAAAAGAAATAAGATTAGTAGCCTTACTAAAATATTAGGCGTAGGACTATAAGATCTAACTTTAGCCTAGAAAAGTACTACTCTTTAGACTACTCTATACTAAGTTAGGCAAAGAATTAGAAGCTAAATAAGAATAGATAAAGGAAAATAAAGTAGAAGAATATATCCGCAAGTTAGAATTCTTAGTAGTATTACTAATAATGTTTATACTAAAGAAGAATAGAAAACTATAGTATATATAGAACTATTAGAAGCTTAATAACATTATAATTAAGAACTAATACTCTTTACCTAATATTAGAGAACTTTAGAATAGACTTATAGGAGCTAAGTAGTTTACTATGATAGATCTTTAAAATAGCTACTACCTTATATAAATAGCTATAGGAGAAGAGTAGAAAATAGCATTTAGGTTATAATATAGACTCTATAAGTTCCTAGTTATGCTATTTAGATTAACAAACGCGCTAGCAAGTTTTTAGAATATAATAAACAATACTTTATAAGAGTACCTTAATAACTTTATAATAGTATATCTTAATAACATTCTAGTTTATACTAATAGAACGCTATAATAACATATTAAGCATATATAAAAGATTCTTAGAAAACTATAGGAATAAAGCTTACGCGTTAACCTAGAAAAGTACGAATTCTATAATAAGAAAGTTAAGTTCCTAGAATTTATTATAAGTATAGAAAAATTAAGAATTAACTCTAATTAGATTAAAGTAGTATAAGAATAGCTATAGCTAAAATGCGTTAAAGACGTCTAGGTATTCTTAGGACTTATAAACTACAACTAAAAGTTTATTAAGAATTATTTAATAATCTTAATAGTACTTACAAATCTTATTATTAACAACTAACTAGTAGAGTAATACGTACTAAACACCTTAGTATATATGTATTTAACTCTAAGAGATTAGCGTAGGTAGTATTCTTTAGATAAGTATATAAAGAGGAAGAAGTGCTAATTAGTTCTAATAAATAACAAGAGTTTAATAATAGTCGATTCTAATTAGTTAATTGCTAACATAAGTTAAATATAGTCTAAACAAGTCTATCCTGCGTTTCTATATACAACTCTAAGCTATATAGTAATTAGTTTGCTTAGTACTAATTAGTAATTAGTATGCAGAGTAATTAGTCCTAGCACGTAACTCTTACTAGGTCTCTACTAGGGTTCCTCTCTTAGTATATCTAATTACTATATTAGAGTCTCGATTCATAACACTTATAAAGAAGAATATAATGTTTAGATAGAAAAGATAATATTAAGAGGCCTTTTAAAGGTTAAAAGACGCTATAATAGAATGCTCTATACTTACTATATTTAATACAAATAAGCTAATATAGATTAAAATAGATGCATCTAATCTAGCTATTAGAGTATGCATTATCTAAGAGAGTAATAGAGTATGTAAACCTATTGCCTACTATTCTTAAAAGATAATACTAGCTAAATTAAACTATAACATCTATAATAAGGAGCTACTTTTAATTATATTAGTACTATAATACTAAAGAGTATATAGCGAAGGAGTACTAGAACTTATAATATACTTAGACTATAAGAATCTTCTATATTTTATAACTATAAAAGACCTTATATAAAGATAGGTTAGGTAGGCAGAACTTCTTAGCTAATACAAGTTTAAAATTAAATATACTCTAGGAAAGAACAATAGAAGAGCTAACGCCTTATTATAAAGGAGTAACTATATAAAAACAAAGGATAAGTTTAAGTACTAAGTATAAAAAATTAATAATAATAGAAGCCTAAGCGCTAATATTAGAGAATTTAATAAGAATATTAGAATTCTAAATAATAAGGAAGAAGAATTTCTAGTAAGTAAGAGAAAATTCTTAGTACTAGAAGTAGATATTAAGAACTATATACAAAGGTATTATAATAAACTAATATAAGGATATCTAGGAATTACAAAGATAGTATACTTAATATAAAGGCATTTTAAATTCCTACAGATATAATAATAAGTACATAGCTATATTAAGAAGTATATATATTACTAAAGGAATAAGGCAGACTAATATGCGCCTTATAGAACTATTTAGTTTAGAGAAGCACCTAAACAACTATAGGATAAGGTTATAATAGACTTTATTATAAGATTGCTAAAATCGAAGAATCTAGTTATAGGACACTAATATAACTTAATACTTAATATTATAGATAGGCTTATAAAATATATATACTTTATATCTTATAAAAAATTGATAATAGTAGAGCAACTAGCGTACTTAGTGCTTAATAAGCTAGTTAGATACTATAGAACGCAAAAAACATATATTACTAATAGAGATAAGCTCTTTATATTAAGATATTAGAAGATACTTCTTATACTTCTAGAGATAAAGCAGAAGTTATTAATAGCGTTTTACCTATAAATAGATAGGTAAATAGAAAGAGCAAATTAGACACTTAAAACATACCTATAATACTATATTAATAAGATAATAAGTAACTAGGTAACCTTACTACTAATAGCCTAGCTAGTAATTAATAATATAGACTCTATAATAATAGGCAGATTACTATTCTTTCTAAACTTTAGAAAGAATCCAAATATATTTAGACCTAAATACTACTATAAGGCTACTTAGGCTATAATAGTCTAGATAAGTAATCTCTAAGATTTGTATAATAAAGCAAGGAAGCTAATCTAGAGGAATTAGAATAGGCTTAAGAGCTAGGAATTAAGAATAGTACCTTAGCTAAAAGAGAAGAATAAGATATATCTTAACACTAAAAATCTGAAAATATAATAACTAACAAAGAAGCTAGACTACAAAAAGGTTAGACTATTCTTTATTAAAGAGGTATAAGAACCTATAAACTATAGGCTAGCGCTTCTCTCTAATACAAAAATATACTCTATATTCTATATATTACTTCTAGAACTAGCAGACCCTAATATACTCTTAAAGGAGACATTTTATTATAAGTATTAAGAAGAAACTAAACATAAAGTTAAAAAGGTCCTAGGCTATAAAAATAATTAGTACCTAGTTAAATAGAAAGAATATCTAGACTTAGAAAATACCTAGGAACTAAAAAGTTATATAACTAACTACTAGGAAAGAATCTAGGAATTCTAAGAAAAGAATTAAATCTAGATCTAGATAATATTAGAAAAAACAAAAGTATAGCTAGAAAATAAGAAACGTATTATAACTTGCATATCTTATTTCCTTACTATAACTAAGAAGAAAAACTTATAAATATATGCTTCTTAAGCATAACCTAAGGAATCTCTAGCGCCTACGCTACTAATAGAAACTAACTTTGCATTCTATTAGAAAGGGGAGTCTATACTAACTAAATAAAAAAGCAAGTTATCTAAGAGAGCGTCCTCTATAGAAAGACTATTAGAACTATCTAGAGAAGTATCCTAAAGCATATACTCTAGTTTCTTCTATAACCTATTATTATTAGTATCTAGTAACCTCTTATTCTAGTCTAGATAACGCTTAGCTTATTAGAGGTCCTTAAGAACTAATATAAGGAGACCTTCTTTCTTCTTAATATCTAACTTATCTACTTTAATTATAGTAATAAGCATATCTTTTATGTAGTTAAGAGAGGCTAGCAAACTAGATACGCAGGTCTAACTATAATAAACACACTCTACGCAAGGCATAAGCAATAGGTCCGTAATAAAGATATATCTCTTATAGTAGAATTAATAATATTTATAAGAAGATATAGTAACAACTAGGTTTTAAAGAATATAGTAGTATTAAATAGAGCGTTTACGCGTAGCTATAGAAGCTATACTATCCTTTAAAGAATAATAAAAAGCTTAGATTATAAGTAACTAATCTAGGAAGTTACGTAATAGTAAGGACGCTATACTAGAAGAGAAGAAATAGTATTATAAACTAAGCTACTATAGCGCTAGATAGCTCTACTAGTTATCTTATTTATTATATAGATATGTAGAAAGTAAGTTAGCTATACAACTTATAATAAGAAGTAAGTATCTTACTACTTATAGTAAGAAGTAAGCACCTTACTACTTATAGTAAGAAAGAAGCTACGCTTTACTACTACACTTATATTACTATATATAGAGACATAAAATAGACTTATTTAGACTATATTTTACTTATGTTAGTAATTAACTAATTAGAATTAACTATTATTAAACTCTTGTTATTTATTAGAACTAATTAGTACTTCTTTCTCTTTATATACTTATCTAAAGAATACTACCTATACTAATCTCTTAGAGTTAACTACATACATACTAAGGTATTTAGTACGTATTACTCTACTAGTTAGTTATTAATACTACTATACTATTACTATAGATACTATCTTCTATTATACTAATATCTAGTTATCTAGCTTCTCTAAGATATGCTAGATAATAGCTAGCCTTCTATTAAAGCATAACATATTATTAATAGCCGTAGAATTTACTTAAGAGGCGCTAGTAGTAATACTAGAGAGGTTAATTAGAATAACTTAGCTTAGTATTATTACTATATTAGTTAGTAGGCTTGTTATAGTATAGCTATAAGATAGTTATACTTATATTAAGTATTAGTGTACTTATAGTAGCTAGTCTAGCTATTACTAGCGCAAATATCTTGTTATTATTAAGCCTTACTAGAGCAAAACACTATTATACTATTAGCCTATATAATAAAAAGAGTTGTTAAAATTTGCTTACTACTAGAAAAGCTTTTAAAAGCATTTAATCTGCTTAAAGATCTATATAGCTATTATCTATTAATCTATTACTCTATAATCTATTACTAAAGCTGCCTCTATTCTATCTCTCTAATGCCTAGGCTTAAGATAAGAATTATAGTTTTAGGCTAAACTCTCTAAAAGCCTAATACTAGAAGAAACTACTATTCTACTCTTTCTACTAACTACTATTTCTACTATTCTAATTTAGCGACCTTCTAGTATCCTTAACTTAGCTGCTTAGTACTATCTATAATCGCTATAACTATAATACTAAAATTCTAAAAGCATCTTTTATCTACTACTAAGTAGCCTATTACTATCTTTTAGTATTATCTACGTCTTTAAGATAGCTAGCGCTAGATATAACTCTAAGCCTACTCTTAAGATATAGCTATAAGGGCTCCTTAAACTATATACGCCTATCTACTCGCCTATTACTATCTAAGACTACTACGTATAGACGTCTAGTATCTCTAGGTTAATAGTATAATAACTACTGCTTAGAGTCTAAGCCTAGGTAATTTCTTCTTACGCTAGATACTAGAGCTTTATAACCTACTTATCTTAGCGCGTAGTCTAGCTCTAATAAAGTAATTACTAGAAATTAGTATCTAGCTTAGTACTAAATACTATAGGTCCTCTATTACTAGACTACTTATTAGTAAAGAGCTTTAATTAACTAATTATTTCTTATCTACGTAAGCGTCTTAGCCTATTAATCTAGGTAGCCTAGCTACTAAAGTCTTCGCTCTATATAGCTTATTAGTAATATGCTTTATATAGCTAGGTAATTCTACTAGAAGAATAAGTATTTAGAATAGATTATTACTTAGGATGCTCTAAACATAATTATCTTAGTATTACTTAAGCTATAGTAGATAGCTAAATAACTAATTAATTAACTAGAGAGTTAATATCTTATGCTCTTATTAAGCTAATAGTATTAGGTAATAATAGACTACTATAGCGTTAACTTATATAATAGGAAGGTAGTATTATTTAGTACTATGCCTTATAATATAACCTAGCACCTAAAGTATAGTAAGCGTAAAGAGAAACAGATATTTTTTAACATCTACTTAGACTAGTAATAAGAAGCGAGTGTTTTTAACTAGATATCTAGTTATCTATACCTAAGCTACTTAAGGCAAAAGTGCTCTTCTAGTAGTAAGAGAGGGCCTAACTTAAACTAGGCTATTGTTTAAGATGCCTACAACTATCTTATAATAAGGAGCAAGAATATTTCTAATTAGGTTACTACTTAGAGTGCTCTAGATTGCCTAAAGGCAAGGTTCTAAAAGAGTTAACACTAGAGTTGCCTAGTAAAGTCTATGCGGCTAAGGCAAATACTAGTAAAGGCAATTCTTAATAAGTTAGATTAAAGATTAAGCATATACTAATAAACTTAATCTCTTATACTAAAGAAAAGAAAGAAGTTAATAAAGCAAGAAGCTTAATTTTAATACTATATGCTAGAATTTTCTGCTATAGAAGTACCTAGTAGCAGAGCCCTAACTATGCTAAAGTATTAATGCAAAATAGCTTATTATATAACTTTACGTGTGTTTTTATAGTAAGCTTACTTATTAATAAAGGCTACTTTACTAGCCTTTATATTATGCCTTTACTAGGCTTTAAATTATAACTACATATAGTATTAGTAGTAAGTATAAGTATTTCTATCTTAATAGAATCTTTTAAATATGTTATCTATCTATTAATACTATACCTTAAGATAGCAAATATAGAGCTATAGCTTCTACTAATAGCGCTATAGTATATTCTTACTATATAGTTATAGATATAGTTGCTAACTTCTATTTTAGTAGTCTCTACTATCTATAGACTATAAATTAGACTAATTAGAAGTATAAGAATAAAGAACTATAGAAGCTTAACTACTTAGCTAGTACTAAAGAAAAAGATATAATTCTCTATAAGTATAATAGAGCTAGCTATATTATAGAAACTAATAAAGGTAAGCTAGCTCTTAATCTATATAATAAGTATACTTATTATAGCCTTTATTACTATATATAGGCTACTAGAGATAATATAGCTTATATATTTTATAAGCGTAATAATTGCTCTAGTTATACTATAAACATAGTCTATAAGCTATTAACAGATAATAGAATAGATAGTATAGAAGTAAGGCTTACTATAATTAAGTAATAACTAGATAATATTAAGTTATAGATTAGTAGTAGAGATAGAAATAGAGCTAGAAATAAAAGTAGTATTTCTACTAGTATTACTATAAGGCTTATAGTAATTACTAAGTAATTAGATAGTCTTAAGCTAGCTCTAATAGGCATGTTAGATTATATTAATACTAAGATTAGAACATAGGTTAGAAGAAAGATGCTTAAGTACTAGAAAAACTAGCTTCTTATATAGAAATAGTAAAAAGAGCTTAAAAAATAATAATAACTTATAAAAATCTATAGAATGCTAGCTCTAGAGTATAGTAATACTTTGTTATTTAATTTAGAAAATAAGTTAACTTAGTTAATATAAGTAGTTAATATAAGTATAATAATATTTATAAGGCTTAAGAAAATAATTCTAGTAGTAGTAGTAATAATATTAGAAAGACTAGAGTCTTTAGAACTAAAAGTATCATAAATAGAAAACTTATAATAGTAATAAGTAATAGTAGAGCTAGTAGTAGCTTTATATTAAGAGACTATACTTAAAGGAATATAATTATAATACGCTAGAAACTAGATAGATATAAAGTAATTATAGTAAATAGATTATACTTGCCTAACGTAGATAGAAAGATAGTACCTCTACTATATATTACTTAAGAGTATTATAAGAAGATTATCTTAGATATAATACTAATAGCTAGGCATAATATTATACTAAGTAACTCTTAGTCAAGAAGATATAACTTAGTAATTAACTAGAGGATAGAAGTACTTATATTAAATTAATATACTTATAAATATATTATAAGACCTACATATTAATAGCAGATAATAGTAGATAAACAAAAGAAACTATATAAGATATGTTTCTTAGTAAATAGCAGACTTTAGTAATAAAGCGCAAACTAGATAGATACTAGAGAGAGTCTACTAGATTATAAAGATATTATAGTATATAGTAAAATTATAGTACCTAGAATTCTAGAAGAGTATAAGAAGTTTACGCCTCTCTTTAAGAAAGAAATAGAATTAGTAGCCTTACCAAAATATTAGATATAGGACTATAAAACCTAACTTTAGCCTAGAAAGATACTAGTATTTAGACTACTTTATACTAAGTTAGGCAAAGAGCTAGAAGCTAAATAAGAATAGATAT
This sequence comes from Teratosphaeria nubilosa, assembly GCA_010093825.1. Taxonomy (NCBI): domain Eukaryota; kingdom Fungi; phylum Ascomycota; class Dothideomycetes; order Mycosphaerellales; family Teratosphaeriaceae; genus Teratosphaeria; species Teratosphaeria nubilosa. Next base: position 10,514 of record ML995903.1, read on the forward strand.
AGAAGAATAAAGCAAAAGAATATATCTAAAAATTGGATTTCTTAGTAGTATTACTAATAATATTTATTCTAAAGAAGAATAGAAAATTATAACATGTATAGAATTATTAAAAACTTAATAATATTATAACTAAGAACTAATACTATCTATCTAATATTAGAGAACTTTAAGATAGACTTATAGAAGCTAAATAGTTAACTACGCTAGATCTTTAAAATAGCTACTATCTTATATAAATAGCTATAGGCAGAGAATAGAAAATAGTATTTAGGTTAAGATATAGACTCTATAGATTCTTATTTATGTTATTTAATCTAATAAACACGCTAGCAAGTTTTTAGAATATAATTAATAATATATTATAAGATTACTTAGACAACTTTATAGTAGCGTACCTTAATAACATTCTAGTTTACACTAATAGGAAGCTAGAACTATATAAGAAACATATACAAAAAGTATTTAAGAAGCTCTAAGAACAAAACCTATAACTTAATCTAGAGAAATGCAAATTCTATAAGAAGGAAGTTAAGTTTTTAGAATTTATAACAAGCACTAAAGAAATCTAAGTTAACTCTAATAAGGTTAAAGCAGTATAGGAATAGCTAATACTAAAATACGTTAAGAATATATAAGCATTTCTAGGTCTAGCAAACTATAACTAGAAGTTTATTAAAGACTATTTAATAACTATAGTAGTATTAATAAATCTTATAAAGAAGGATATTGCCTGTAAATAGAATAGCAAAAATAAAGAAGCTTTTTAGAAGCTTAAAAGAGTAATAGCAGACTGCTTAATACTTATAATATTTAATATAAATAAGCTAATATAGATTAAAACAGATATATCTAATCTAGATATTAGAGCGTACCTTACTTAGAAAAGTAAGGAATTACGCAAACCTATTACTTACTATTCTTAAAAAATAATACTAGCTAAATAAAACTATAACATCTATAATAAGAAGCTACTTATAATTATATCTACGCTATAATACTAGAGAGTATACTATAAAGAAGTACTTAGACTTATAATTTACTAAGATTATAAGAATCTTCTGTACTTTACAACTATAAAAGACCTTATATAAAGATAGGCTAGATAGGTAGAACTTCTTAGATAGTATAAGTTCAAAATTAAATATACTCTAGAAAAAGATAATATAAGAGCTAATGCCTTATTATAATAAAGCGACTACATAGAAATAAAGGATAAGTTTAAGTACTAGATGTTTAAAATTAATAATAATAGAAGCCTTAGCGCTAACATTAAGGAATTAAATAAGATAATTAGAATTCTAAATAATAAAGAAGAGAAATTTCTAGTTAGTAAAGAAAAGTTTAAAGTACTAGAAGTAAGCGTTAAGAACTATATATAAAGATACTATAATAAGCTAATATAAGGATATCTAGGTATTATAAAGATAGTATACTTAATATAAAGGCACTTTAAGTTCCTATAAATATAATAATAAGTATATAGTTATATTAAGAAATATGTATATTACTAGAGAAATAAGGTAGAATAATATATGCCTTATAGAAATATTTTGTTTATAGAAGCATCTAAACAACTATAGAATAAGGTTATATTAGAATTTATTATAGAGTTACTAAAATTAAAGGATCTAGTTACTAGATACTAGTCTAATTTAATACTTAATATTATTAATAGACTTATAAAATATGTATACTTTATACTATATAACAAGTTAATAATAGTAGAATAGCTTATATATCTAGTACTTAACAAGCTAGTTAGTTACTATAGAACTTAGAAAAAATCTCTCTATATTATAAGACTAGAAGATACTTCTTATACTTCTAGAAACAAAGTAAAAGTTATTAATAGTATTTTACTTATAAATAGATAGGCAAATAAAGAGAGCAAATTAGACGCTTAAGATATACTTATAGTACTATGTTAATAAAGTAATAAATAACTAGATAAGACTACTACTAATAGCCTAGTTAGTAATTAATAATATAGATTCTATAATAATAGGCAGATTACTATGAAAGAATCCTATTATCTTTAGACCTAAATACTACTATAAGGCTACTTAGGCTATAATAGTCTAGGTAAGTAATCTCTAATAGTTATATAATAAAGTAAGAAAGCTAATCTAGCAGAATTAAAGTAGGCTTAAAAGCTAGGAGTTAAAAATAGTGCCTTAGCTAAAAGAGGAGAATAAATTGTACCTTAATACTAAAAACCTAAAAAGATAATAACTAATAAAATAATTAGACTATAAGAAGATTAGACTATTCTTAATTAAGAAAGCATAAGGACCTATAAACTATAGGCTAGTATCTCTACTAGATATAAAGATATACTCTATATTCTATATATTACTCTTAGAACTAGTAGACCTAGATATATTTTTATAGGAGACATTTGTTAACAACTAACTAGTAGGGCGATATGTACTAAACACCTTAGTATGTATATATTTAACTCTAAGAGATTAGCGTAGGTAGTATTCTTTAGATAAGTATATAAAGAAGAAGAAGTACTAAGTATTTCTAATAAATAACAAGAGTTTAATAATAGTTAATTCTAATTAGTCGATTGCTAACATAAGTTAAACATAGTATAAATAGAGTCTATCCTAAGTTCCTATATATATAGTAAGTATCTATAGCATATAGTCTGCTATCGCTACTTTCTTGCTTTTAGTACTTATAGTAGAACTACTATAAGTAGTAAAAGTACTATAAGCAAGCTATATTAGAATATTCCTTAGCCTATAGCATAGCTTTCTCTAGTTTAGTTAGTTAGCGGCGCTTACTAGTTTAACTTATAATAATATTTTATTATAAGACTTAGGAGAAAACTAAGCATAAAGTTAAAAAAGTTCTAGACTATAAAAATAGTTAGTACTTAGTTAGATAGAAGGGATACCTAGATTTAGAAAATATCTAGGAACTAAAAAGCTATATATCTAACTACTAAGAAAAGATCTAAGAATTCTAAAAAGAAAATAATTAAATCTAGATCTAGTAGAATATTAGAAAAAGCAAAAACTAAAAAGGCTATAGCCTAGAAATAAGAAATATATTATAGCTTGTATATCTTATTTCTATACTATAATAAATAAGAATAATTTACAAATATATACTTTATTAAAGAAACCTAGGAAAACTCTAATAAAAGAGTAATAAGCTTATATTATAAATCTCTTTATATATTAAGAGACTAGTTAGCGTTATTCCTATATTTAAGACAACTAGGAATAGGACTCTTCTAGAAAAAAATTAGGAAGGCTATTATATGCACTCTAAGTCTAGAGAGAAAGCGCTAGATAAGAACTAGAGTCTAATTTAGAGATAGAGTTAAGAATCTTAAACTTCTACTTAATCTTATTATTCTCTTCTAGCAAAGTATAATTCTCTAATACGCAACTCTTAGTAATCTTCTAGTTAATAGAGTTAAGCTATATATAAAGATATATTTCTTTTATATATACTTATATGTCTTTAGCCTATGCTTTAGCTAACTTAGACTTTACGACATCTAGTTTATAAAGTAGCTGCTTATACTAGAAAGCTAAACGCTTCTATTTACTTTTTGTAACCTAAGTATTATAATTTTTTAATTTCTGTTACTAATAATTAGCATACTAACCTAAGGAGATATAGATCTAGTATATGTAACTCTTCTTTTAATAAGTATTATAAGGCTTTATAGCATTCTTATCTTTATAGAAAATATAAGCAGCTTTTTGTGTATAGCGCTAAGTTAACTTAGATAGTAGAGAAGAAGATAAGAGAGATATCTTTACTTCTAAAGGTAGAGCTATAGTTATACTATCTGTAAGCTTTAGAATAAAGCTAGACTAGAAGAGAGATAGTATTATAAATTAATATAGAGGTCTTAGTATTTATAGGGCATAAGGACGCTAATTAGAGAAGGCTTAGCTATAGGATAGTTTCTTCTATAAAGGAAATATGCTATACTTAAAAGAGATAGTAGTCTATAAAGTGCTTTCTAACTTATAGTAGAATAAGAGAGAGTATATATATAGTAATCTCTCTACTCTCTCTAATCTTTAGAGAGTATAGAGAGTATAGAGAGTAGTTCTAATAAGACGTAGTATATAGAAATATAGAGTAAACTTGTTTAAACTATATTTAACTTATGTTAGTAATTAAATAATTAGAATTTACTATTATTAAACTCTTGTTATTTGTTAGAACTACTTAGCATTTCTTTCTCTCTATGTACTTATCTAAAGAAGCTTACTAACGCTTACCTATTTAGGTTACTTATACTTTAGTACATATAACCTGCTAGTTAGTCGCTATAATACTTAGCTTAAGAAAGCTTAGAACTAATTACTCTATATACTAATTATACTAACTACTAAGTAGAGCTAGCTACTATTTACTATAATTACTTAGTAGCCTCTAGATGTATATAGAAATATAGAATAAACTTATTTAGACTATATTTAACTTATATTAATAATTAACTAATTAGAATTAACTATTATTAAACTCTTATTATTTATTACTTTATATTAGCACTTCTCTCTCTTTATAAACTTGTCTTTAAAAGCTACTAACGCTTATCTATTTAGGTTACTTTATACTTTAGTATATATAACATGCTAGTTAGTTATTAATACCTTAAATACTCTTAAGTATAAGTTCTATATTAAGGAACACTTTAGAAACTCTAGCTCTAAGTAAAACTAGAGGATCGTTATAAGTAAGGACTACAAGTAATAATAAGGCTATAAAGGTTACTAAACTAGATCTCTACTATAGAGATTAAGTTAAGCTTAAGGACTAGCTTAATTAGATGCAACTTTACTTCTTATTTAATAATATTATATAGAAAAAATTCTTGTTAGCTACTATATACCTACGTAGTAACGCTTAGAAATAGATTAAACTCTATCTTACTAAGTATCTAGGTAATAGAACTAATAAAAAAGAAATTTTTAGAAACTTTACTATCTTTAAGAAGAAACTAGACTAGATCTATAGAGTCTATAATAACAAGGAAGTTTTAATTAGACTTATTTAGTATTTAACTTAGAAGTTATTAGTATCTAACTATGCTACTAAATTTAAATAATATGCTTAAGTTACTAAATAGAATAATAACGCTCTAATATTTATATTCTAATAAGGCTTAAAGAATAATATAAAAGACAAACTTTTATATAATAGAGCTATAAAAAATAACTTAGACTAACTTATTTCTAGCGCAATCTAGATTAATAATTTATTATATAGGTATATAATAGAGAAACGCTATAATTATAGTAGTAGAGAATATAGCTTTATATCTACTAGCTAAACTAGAAGAAGATATAATTAAGATAATAACTATAATACTATAGACTAGAAAGCAAATAATATATAGCGACTTAATAATAGAAGATCTAAGAAAAAGAGATCCTAAGGCAAAAAGACTAGAACTAAATACTATGCATATTTAAAAATAGAACATATAGTATAGAACTATAAGTTAAAGAATAAAGTGCTCTAATAATAGTTTATTTTAATATAACAAATTTAGAAATTTTATGTAATTCTTAGAACCTCTTACTATAAAAGGTCCTAGAGAGAATATAATAGAGAACTAGAGAAGTAAGATCTGCTTTTAAGTAGTTATAAGATTTAGCTTAATAAATACTATATAAGAAATAACTAGACTAAGAACTCTACTATAGAGTAGAAGAAACTAGTAAGTAAAGCAACCTAGAAGCTAGATATAACTCTTAGCTAGGTACTACTTATAACTTTAGAATATAAATTTAGATCTATAGAATATGTAGATAATATTCTTAATAATCTAGAGAATATACTAGAATAGGAGCTTATAATAGAAGTAGCTTATAATAATATAAGTAAAGAGCATAAAGAAGAAAGAATAAACAAACCTTTATACTATAACTTAAATCTAAGAATAGATAAAGAACCTATATAACTATCTATAATATAGAGCAGAATATTAAGACTATATAAAGTAGAGAATTAGTTAAGATATTATAATTATAACTACCTAAAGTACCTTAATATAAAGAGATAGACATAATAATTACTATTACTTAAGAAGTTAATATAGACTTATTCTTATAATAATAAGAAATAAGGCTATAAGATCTAATAAGCTATAGTAAAAAAGAATATTAATAAAATAGTTAATATACTCTTATAAATTTATACTATACCTATTAAGATTATAGAAATAGTTAATAGTCTTATAGAAAATTAGGTAGAACTCTATTATAAGAGAAAACTATAGGTAGAATATATTATAGAGTTAGTTTGTAATATTATAGAATACTAGTATTAAGACTAGTAAAATATAGAAGAAGTTAATATTACTAAGAAATAAGATAATAGTATAATAGAAGCTAGAGATAGTAAGGAAGATAATATATCTAATAAGAAGTAGAGAAGTAGTAATAATATAAAATAAGATAAGTTAGTTAAGTTTATTATATAAGGCTATATAGAAGCTTTAGATATGTTTTTTATAATTGCTAGATAATATAATAAAGTATTTCTAACTATAAATAAAAGCGCTATCTATATCTAGAATAGTTAAACCTCTTAATTAAGTAGCTTTAAAGAATATTCTAGAAGTATTAATTAGTAGATAGAGAAGAAGTAAGCTTTAGCTAACATATTTAAGACTACTACTAATTAGAAGCTATTTCTAAGAGGATAGAAGTTATATTACTCTAGAAGGCCTATATGTTACAAAAGAAATAAGGTAGTAGATCTAAGCGCTATAATAATTTTAGGCAATTTAAGCTATTTAGGTCCTTAAATATATAGAATAGTAAGAAATCCTAACTAGAAGCCGCAAAGTAAAATAAGAAGCAACTTACTACTAGAACTAGGTTAGAATACAAGTTAGAAGAAAGATGCTTAAGTACTAGGAAAACTAGCTTCTTATATAAGAATAGTAGAAAGAGCTTAAATAATAATAAGAACCTAAATAAATCTATAGAATGCTAGCCTTAGAATATAGTAATACTTTACTATTTAATTTAGAAAACAAGTTAAAGTAATTAATATAAGTAGTTAATATAAGTATTACAATATTTATAAGGCTTAAGAAAACAATTCTAGTAGCACTAAAAATATTAGGAAGACTAGAGTCTTTAGAACTAAAAGTATTATAAACAAGATATCTACTATAGTAATAATTAATAGTAGAGCTAGTAGTAGCTTTATATTAAAAGACTATATTTAAAGGAATATAATTGCAACACGCTAGAAACTAGATAGATATAAGGTAATTATAGTAAATAGATTATACTTGCCTAATATAGATAGAGAGATAGTATCTCTATTATATATTACTTAAGAGTATTATAAGAAGATCATCTTAGATATAATACTAATAGCTAGTATTAATAACTAACTAGAAGGTTATACGTACCTTAGTATACGTAACCTAAATAGGTAAGCGTCAGTAGCTTCTTTAGATAAGTATGTAATAAGAAAGAAGTACTAAGTACTTCTAAAAAATAATAAGAGTTTAATAACATTTAATTCTAATTAGTTAATTACTAACATAAGTTAAATATAGCATAAATAGAGTCTATCCTAAGTTCCTAAATACATAGTATCTTTTATAGTAAAGGCTCCTTTGCTCTCTCTACTCTCTATATTCTCTAGAGAGTAGTAAGAGTATAGAGAGTAAGATGCATATACTCTCTAGGCTTTAGCTATAAGGCAGAGAGTAATATCTCTATTAGTTAATTAGTACTAGTATTCTTTCTAGCAAGTCTGTTTATGCTACCTAATCGCTTCGAATTATAATAGCTAGGCATAATATTATACTTAGTAACTCTTCGTTAAGAAGATATAATCTAGTTATTAACTAGAGAATAGAAGTACTTATATTTAATTAATCTGTATACAAACATATTTTAAGACCTATAACTTAATAGTAGACAATAGTAGATAAGTAGAAGAAACTATATAAGATATATTCTTTAGCAAATAGTAGACTTTAATAATAAAGCGTAAACTAGATAGATACTAGAGAGATTCTACTAGATTACTAAGATATTACAGTAAATAGTAAAGTTATAGCACCTAGAATTCTAGAAGAGTATAAGAAGTTTGCGCCTCTCTTTAAAGAAGAAAAAAGATTAGTAGCCTTACTAAAATATTAGGCGTAAGACTATAAAATCTAACTTTAGCCTAGAAAGGTACTACTATTTAGACTACTTTATACTAAGTTAGGCAAAGAACTATAAGCTAAATAAGAATAGATATAGAAAAACAAAGCAAAAGAATATATCTAAAAGTTGAAAGTCTTAGTAGTATTACTAATAATATTTATTCTAAAGAAGAATAGAAAATTATAACATGTATAGGATTATTAAAAACTTAATAATATTATAACTAAGAACTAATACTATCTATCTAATATTAGAGAACTTTAAGATAGACTTGTAGAAGCTAAGTAGTTTACTATGCTAGATCTTTAAAATAGCTACTATCTTATATAAATAGCTATAGGTAAAGAGTAGAAAATAGTATTTAGATTATGCTATAAACTCTATAAGTTTCTAGTTATGCTATTTAGATTAATAAATATACTAGCTAGTTTTTAGAATATAATTAATAACTCTATAAGAGTACCTTAATAACTTTATAGTAGCGTATCTTAATAACATTCTAGTCTATACTATTAGAACGCTATAATAACATATTAAGCACATACAAAAGGTTTTTAGAAAACTATAAGAATAGAACCTACGCCATAAATTTAGAAAAATACCAATTTTACAAGAAGAAAGTTAAGTTCCTAGAGTTTATTATTAGCATAGAAGAATTAAGCGTCGACTCTAATTAATTTAAAGCAGTATAAGAATAGCTAAAACTAAAATGCGTTAAGCACGTTTAGGTATTCTTAAAGCTTATAAACTATAACTAAAAGTTTATTAAGAATTATTTAATAATCTTAATAGTACTTATAAATATAATAAAGAAAGACACTACGTTTAGATAGAGAAACTAACATTAAGAGGCCTTTTAGAAGCTAAAAGACGCTATAGCAGAATACTTAATACTTACTATATTTAATATAAACAAGCTAATATAGATTAAAATAGATGCATCTAATCTAGCTACTAAAGTATGCCTTACCTAAGAGAGTAATAGAATATATAAGCCTATTACTTATTATTCTTAAAAGATAATACTAGCTAAACAAAATTATAATATCTATAATAAAGAGCTACTTATAATTATATCTATACTATAATACTAGAGAGTATACTATAAAGAAGCACTAGAACTTATAATATACTTAGACTATAAGAATCTTCTATACTTTATAACTATAGAGGACCTTATATAAAAGTAGATTAGGTAAGCAGAGCTTTTTAGCTAGTATAAGTTTAAAATTAAATACACTCTAGAAAAAAATAATAGAAGAGCTAATACTTTATTATAAAGAAGTAATTATATAGAGACAAAGAATAAGTTTAAGCACTAAGTATTAAAAATTGATAATAATAATAAGAGCCTAAGTGCTAATATTAGAGAATTTGATAAAATAATTAGAATTCTAAATAATAAAAAGAAGGAATTCCTAGTTAGCAAAGAGAAATTCTAAGTACTAGAGGCAGGCGTTAAAAACTATATATAAAGGCACTATAATAAACTAATATAAGGACATCTAGAAATTGCGAAGATATTACACTTAATATAAAGGCACTTCAAATTTCTATAGATGCAATAATAAGTATATATCTATATTAAGAAATATGTATATTACTAGAGAAATAAGGTAGAATAATATATACCTTATAGAAACATTTAGTTTATAGAAGCACTAGAATAACTATAGGACAAGTTTATAATAGACTTTATTATAAAGTTATTAAAATTAATAGACCTAGGTATAGAATACTAATATAATTTAATACTTAATATTATTAATAGACTTATAAAGTATGTATACTTTATACTATATAATAAGTTAATAATAGCAGAATAGCTTATATATCTAGTGCTTAATTAGCTAATTAGATACTATAGAACGCAAAAAACGCATGTTATAGATAGAAATAAGCTCTTTATACTATAATACTAGAAGATACTTCTTATACTTCTAGAGATAAAGTAGAAGTTATTAATAGCGTTTTACTTATAGATAGATAGGCAGATAGAAAGATTAAATTAGATGCTTAAGATATACTTATAATACTATATTAATAAAGTAATAAACAACTAGGTAGTACTACTACTAATAGCCTAGTTAGTAATTAATAGTATAGATTCTATAATATTAGGCAGATTACTATTCTTTCTAAATCTTAGAAAGAATTCTAATATCTTTAGACCTAATTACTACTATAAGGCTACTTAGGCTATAATAGTCTAGGCAAGTAGTCTCTAATAATTATATAATAAAGTAAGGAAACTAATATAGTAGAATTAGAGTAGGCTTAGAAGCTAGAAATTAAGAATAGTATCTTAGCTAAAAAGTAGGAATTAGATGTACCTTAATACTAAAACCTAAAGATAAGAAGACTAATAAAGAAACTAGACTATAAGAAAGTTATACTATTCTTAATTAAGAAAGTCTAAGAATCTATAAACTATAGGCTAGCGCTTCTACTAGACATAAAGATACACTCTATATTCTATATATCGCTCTTAAAATAAGTAGGTCTAGATATACTCTTATAGCAGACATTTTATTTTAGAGCTTAGAAGAAAACTAAGTATAAAGTTAAAGAAAACCAATTTGTACTTAATTAAGTAGAAGGGATACCTAGATTTGAAAAATACCTAGAAACTAGAAATCTACATAACTAGCTACGAAGAAAAGATCTAAGAGTTCTAAAAAGAAAGAAATTAAATCTAGATCTAGAAGATATTAGAAAAAGGCAAAACTAAAAGAATATAGCTAGGATATAAGAAACGCATTATAACTTGCATGTCTTATATTCTTACTATAACGAACAAGAAAAAACTTATAACTACATACTTCCTAAAGAAAAACCTAAAGGAATCTTAATAATAGATAATAAGCCTATAGTATAAATTTCCTTATAAAATCATATTAGGCAGAGCTAGAAGTAGAGAGCTTATGCGTACTAAATAGCAGAAGTAGGTCTAGCGCCTCCTAGAGCCTAGAAGAGATAGCCTTAATAGTACTCTAGGTTCTTAGAGAGAGTAAAAACTTATAGACTTAGTTAGGAAGAGTAAGCATCTTACTACCTCCTAATACTTTCTACTTCTTCTTAATACTATAGACTTCTATAGATATAGTATTATCCGCATAATAATTAATAAGGTCTATTTACTAATAGAAGCGCTTCTTATAAGCGTAAGTAACCTAATAAGTAATAAGAGCTTTCTTAAGAGTCTTATCTGCTATTTCTTACTTCTTTATAGCCTTAGTAATCTTTTTCTGCAATCTCTTCTTCTCTCTAAGAAGATAGTCGAATTTAGACTTTAATACTTATAGGTTATATTACTAACTATAATATATATAGTTGTTATTTTCTAGAATAGATATACACCTTATATAACTAGTTATACTTAGTATAAGTTAAATAAGAACGTATTATAGTAACTCTAAAGATGTCTAAGAATTTAACAAGATAATAATAATAAAGAGTGCTTAATTCTTTAGGCATAATAAGCTATAATAAGCACTAGAAATTAGGCGTAGAATAACTTATAATCTAACTTAGAATAAGCTAGACTAGAAGAGAGATAGTATTATAAACTATGTAATATAGAGCTAAAGAGCTAGCTTTAACTAAGAAAGATTAAGAGCGAATCTACCTAAGAAGATATAGTACTATCTAAGAAGACTTAGTACTAATTACACTATATACTAATTATACTAAGTACTAAGTAGAGTTAGCTACTAATTACTTAGATTACTCTGCAGCTTATAGATGTATATAGAAACATAGCTTAAACTTATTTAGACTATATTTAAATTATATTAGTAATTAACTAATTAGAATTAACTATTACTAAACTCTTATTATTTATTAGAACTACTTAGCACTTCTTTCTCTTTATGTACTTATCTAAAGAAGCTTACTAACGCTTACCTATTTAGGTTACTTATACTAAGGTACGTATAATCTACTAGTTAGTTGTTAATATTAAGCATCTTTCTTCTAACTTTTACTTTAATCTAATTTTAGTAGTAGGTTGCTTCTTATATTACTTTATAGCTACTAGTTAGAATATTCTACTATTATAAGTATTTAAGAACCTAGATAGCTTATATTATCTAAAACTATACTTATAGTAGCTAGATCTAGTATCTTATTCTCTTTATAACCTATAGGCCTCCTAGAGTAATATAGCTTCTATCTTCTTTAAAATAGCTTCTAATAGATAGTATATCTTAAATATATTGTCTAAAGCTTACTTCTTTTCTATCTACTAATTAATACTTCTAGAATATTCTTTAAAGCTGCTTAATTAAAAGGTTAAACTACTCTAGATATAGATAGCGCTTTTGTTCTATAGTTAGAAATACTTTATTATATTATCTAGCAATTATAATAAATATATCTATAGCTTCTATATAGTCTAATATAGTAAACTTAACTAACTTATCTTAGTTTATATTATTACTACTTCTTTATTCCTTATTAGACGCGTTATCTCTCTTACTATCTCTAGCTTCTATTATATTATTATCTTATTTCTTAGTAATATTAACTTCTTCTATATATTACTAGTCTTACTATTAGTATTATATAATATTGCAAACTAACTCTATAATATATTCTACCTATAGTTTTCTCTTATAATAGAGTTATATCTAACATCTTATAAGACTATTAGCTATTTCTATAATCTTAATAGATATAGCATAGATTTGTAAGAGTATATTAACTATATTATTAATATTCTTTTTAACTATAGCTTATTAGATTTTATAGCCTTATCTCTTATTATTATTAGTATAAGTCTATATTAACTCTCTAGATAGTAGTAAATAGCATGCTTATCTTTTCTTATTAAGGTGCTTTAGGTAGTTACTACTATAATATCTTAACTAGTTTTCTACTTTATATAGCCTTAATATTCTACTTTATATTATAGATAGTTATATAGGTTCTTAATCTATTCTTAGATTTAAATTATAATATATAGATTTGTCTATTCTTTCTTCTTTATATTCTTTACTTATATTATTATAAGCTACTTCTATTATAAGCTTCTATTCTAGTATATCCTCTAGATTATTAAGAATATTATCTATATATTCTATAGATCTAAATTTATATTCTAAAATTGTAGGTAATATCTAGCTAAGAGTTATATCTAGCTTCTAGATTACTCTACTTACTAGTTTCTCCTACTTTATAGTAGAGTCCTTAGTCTGATTATCTCTTATATAGTATTTGTTAAGCGAAATCTTATAACTACTTATAGGCAGATCTTACTTCTCTAGTTTTCTATTATATTCTTCTAAAGACCTCTTATATTTAGGAGTTCTAAGAATTATATAGAACTTTTAATTTGTTCTATTAAATTAAACTATTATTAGGGCACTTTATTCTTTAACTTATAGTTCTATACTATATATTCTATTTTCGAATATATATAGTATTTAGTTCTAGTCTTTTTGCCTTAGGATCTCTTTTTCTTAGATCTTCTATTATTAAGTCGCTATATATTATTTGCTTTCTAGTCTATAGTATTATAATTGTTACCTTAATTATATCTTCTTCTAGTTTAGCTAGTAGATATAAAGCTATGCTTCCTACTATTATAATTATAACATTTCTCTATTATATGCTTATATAATATATTATTAATCTAGATTACGCTAGAAATAAATTAGTCTAAGTTATTATTTGTAGCTCTATTACATATAAGTTTATTCTTTATATCATCCTTTAAGCCTTATTAGAATATAACTATTAGAGCCTTATTATCCTATTTAGTAACTTAAGCGTATTATTTAAATTTAGAAGTATAGTTAGATACTAAAGAACTCTAGTTAAAACTTCCTTATTATTATAGACTCTATAGATTTATTCTAGTTTCTTCTTAAAGATAGTAGAGTTTCTAGAAATTCTTTTCTTATTAGTACTATTATCTAGATACTTAGTAAGGTAGAGTTTAATTTATTTCTAAGCGTTACTATATAGATATATAATAGCAAATAAGGATTTGTTCTATATAATATTATTAAATAAGAAGTAAAGTTATATCTAGTTAAGCTAGTTTATAAGCTTTACTTAATCTCTATAATAGAGATCTAGTTTAGTAATCTTTATAGCCTTATTATTATCCGTAGTCCTTACTTATAACAATTCTCTAGTTTTACTTAGAGCTAGAGTTTCTAAAGTGTTCCTTAATATAGAACTTATACTTAAAAGTATTTAAAGTATTAAGAGCGCAATTAACTAGCAGGTTAAATATACTAAAGTATGTTATAATCTAAGTAGTAAGCGTTAAAGGCTTCTAAAGACAAGTTCTTAAGAAGAAAGAAGTACTAATATAAAGTAATAATTAATAATAGTTTAGTAATTATTAATTCTAATTAGTTAATTACTAATATAAGTTAAATATAGTCTAAATAACTCTATTCTATATTTCTATATATATAGAGCCTTTCTATAGCTCTATTATACTCTATATAGAGCGTTATAAAGCAAGTATATAGCTCTATTCTATTCTATATAGAGTACTATAGAGTATCTTAGCTTAGCTCTTATTAGTAAGCTATTAAGTAGTTTCTAATTCTAATTCCTAATATACTAGACCTATAATAGCTCTATAAGCCTATAGATCTTACTAGCTATTATACTATATATTAACAACTAACTAGCAGATTATATGTACCTTATATAAGTAACCTAAATAGGTAAGTATTAGTATCTTCTTTAGTTAAGCATATAAGAAGAAAGAAGTACTAAGTAGTTCTAATAAATAACAAGAGTTTAATAATAGTCGATTCTAATTAGTTAATTACTAATATAAGTTAAATATAGTCTAAATAAGTCTAGCCTATATTTCTATATATGTTAGTCTGCTTAGTTGCTTAGTCTAATTAGTCTGCTTAGTTGCTTAGCCTAATTAGTCTGCTTAGTCTAATTAGTCTACTTAGTTTAGATTATCTAATTCTTCTACTCTATTATATAATAATATCTAATTACAGGAGCAAGCTCTTTAGTTTATAATACTATAGCTCTACTAGATGCCTATTTAACTTAATAAGCGTTAGTATAATATTACTAGTATTAATATATGTACGCGTAGTATTATAAATAATAAAATAAGCTTTTTAGTAAAGTTATATTACTTAGAGGTCTTTATCTACTAGATTAGTTATAGCGTCGCTAGTAACCTTATTAATATTAAGGCTATACTATACTAAAATCTCCTTATACTACTATATAGCTATCTCTAGAAGAAACTTATTAAGATCTACTAATAAAATTATAATTAGTAAGATATATAACTACTTCTATAACTATTACTATAAGAGGTCGTAAGAATAATTAAAGAGCTTAATTTAGAGCTTAAGCTCTAAGTTAGAGCTATCTATACTATTAACTACCTCTATAACTACTACTATAAGAAGTTATAAGATTAATTAAAGAGCTTAATCTAGAGCTATCTCTAAGCTATCTATACTATTAACTTGCTCTATAAGTAGATAGAGATTATAGACTTACTAAACTCTATATTATTAATATACTACTCTAGTATTACTAACTAGAGACTATTAGAGTTAATTCTAAATCTGCTTTATTATCTAGGTACTAACTAATAGTAGTATAGATAGCTATATAGCCTCTTAAGCACGCTAGTAATATAGTATAGCTAATTATATTAGCTCTAAATATAGTATATCTTCTAGAGTTAGTAAAACTTAGTTTTTAATATCTATAATATTAGCATATAAATAGTAAAAAGAGTAATTCTATTAGATAGAAGTCTAGAGCTCTAGTACTAGTTCTTTTTAAGCATCTTAAAGTAGTTCTACTATAGATTAAGCTACGACTTACTAAGCTCTAACTACTAGTACTTAATCTAGTTATTCTGCTTACTTACACTATACTAGTATTATAAATTATACTATCTATAATTAAAAGGTCGCGCTTATAACAACTAGTAGATATCTATAAAAAGTAGCTTATATCTAAGTAGTAGTTATAGACTAAAGACTAGCTATACTATCTACTAGTAATATCTTTTGTCTAGTAATTACTATACTTAAGAAGATAGCTACTAAGAAGTAGAAGCTAGTTACTAAGAAGCTAGCTACTCTAGTAGTAGCGCTTAAGAAGAAGTCTCGAATCTCTTAAGATAACTAAAAGTAAGTATTTACTATATCTATAGTCTTAAGACTTCTATTACTCTAGAGTAGCTATAGGATTATACTAGTAGCTCGTAAAGTATTAATATACTATATAAGGAGACTTATCTTTATCTATATAGTAATACTAATATAGGTCTATATAATATTATAAGAGTTAATTTTAATAGTAGTATAGATATCTATTTCTAGAAACTCTATCTTATAGTAAGCGTTAGTTAACTAAGCCTAATTAGAGCTAGAAGCTTAAAGAACGCCTTACTTTCTTATTAGCAGCTTATTATTAATCTCTTATATAGCCTTAAATAGTTAGTTCTTATTATAACTTAGCTTATAACTATCTTTATAACTATAATATAACTATATACCTTTATACTACTCTATAGTTATAATAAAAGTAGATATAGAGATGCCTATAGCTATAATATAAGTAAGGACCTTTATTATACTTATTATATAGTAGCTATAAAAGTTATATATATTCTTCTTTAGCTTCTTCTATATTAAGTTACTTCTTTAAGCCTAGTATAGAATAGCGCCTCTATAGTATTCTTTAGCTTATAGTATATCTATTATCTTTAAGTAGCTCTAGTATGTCTTAGTTAATTATTATATATAAAAGGCATATATAATTAGTTTATCTACTATTATATTTAGTTCTATTTTCTTATTATAATATTAGATTTTCTAGGCTTTTAGACACATTTTAAATATAATAGAAGAAATAGTAAACTATTTGTCTTATTTAATTATAGTAAGAATATTAAGTATTTTGTTATCTATATTAATATAATTTGCAATATATTAGCGCTACTAAGTCTAGTTAGTTATAGTAGCTAGTATCTTAATAGAAAGTAAGTTACAATACTATTCACAGCCTTAATTATAAGAATAACTATGTAAAAGTAGTAGTGTGGAGCGTTTAAAGTCGAGATAAAAAGCTGGCATTAATACTTTGGCACGGTTGGAGCTCCTTGCCGGCAGTTTCTAAAGAAAGTGAGAAATCCGAATTGCGATCATGTTCTGCAATGGACATACTACGCCTCCCGCCTTCACTACGCCGCCATATCCTCAGGACATCTTCGCGCTATTTTGCTACTGCTGCAGGAACAGCTGGACATCAGCATCATGATGCACCCCCAAACCCGGCCTCACCAGGCCTCCTCACCGTCTCATCTTCCACCCTGAACGAATACCACGTCTCCATCCCCCCCGATACACCACAGCTCAAGTACGCGCACAATTTCTTCAGCTCTGTACCACCACAATTCCTCTTCTCCGCAGCTCACTTTCGGTCTCTCCCTCCATCACCGCATCCCGAGGTCGCATTTCTTGGCCGCTCAAATGTAGGGAAGAGTTCTCTCCTCAATGCCCTGTTTGGACGAACCAATATTAAACATGCACACGTGTCTCGTACCCCGGGGCGTACCAGGACGATGAACGGGTTTGGTGTCACCGGCGGGCTTCCAGTCGGAGCAGCACCGAAGCAGGGTGAGAAGGAAGCAGCTTGGAAACGATTCCCACGAGGTGGATGTGTGGTATTGGATATGCCTGGATATGGCGCCGGAAGTCAGGAAGATTGGGGGAAAGAGATCCTGAAGGTGCTTGAAAATCGCAAGCAGTTGCGACGGACTTTCGTGCTTGTGGACTCGGAGCACGGTCTGAAACGTACGGATATACAGCTCTTGACGCATCTTCGACGGCAAGGGATCAATCATCAAATTGTTTTGAGCAAGGTGGATAAGATTCTCTGTCCTTCGGCAAGAGTACCGGCAGGTCGGACTCTCAACAATCGTTTGCTGAAGCTTAAAGATCTCTGCAGTACGATTAAAGAACGTCTGGATAACGATGCAGGTGACGGAAGGAGCAGCAATATGGATCTGTTGTGTTGCAGCGCGGAGAAGGGTTTGAGTGACAAGAACAGGCGTGAGAAGCTAGGCATTGAGGAGGTCAGATGGGCTGTGCTGGCGGCTTGTGGGCTGGAGTGCGACGCTGAAGGCAACAGGAGGAAGATCTGGGTGCAGGACGTTCAGGCAAGAGCACCTGAGGAGTTGAGTGGACCTGAATGAGAAGGCATTGCCTTGCGCATCACGATCACATGGCGGATGGTACCATGGTCGACCGCTGGGTCCAACTCAGCATCGACTGAGGTGGCCGAGGACTTGAACCTTACTGTCGCCCGCGGTCAACATAGCCCTTCCTGTTTCTTTGCCAAGGCTGGACTTAGATTTCCACGGGAAGACCGGTGCAGTCCGCTCGCTCTACCGAAAGACTTCAAACGTCGTATTTGCGCATCAAATGCAGGCCAATCTTATGGTGTCTTGAACAAACCATCAACATCATTGGACAAGCGATATCCAGCCACATATGCATGCCATGCTTTCAATGCCACCATCTAATCGTCATTCGCTTCGGCAGGAACGGTTTTGGCGCGACACGAAGCTCGCAACAGGCAGGTCGTTTGAGAACGCGGCAACACCTGCATTCCGATCATCTACCAATCCGACGCGAAGGCTGTATCTCTGGAGCTCGCCTACGCCTCTCCGCTTAATAAATGACACCCAATGAAGTATTTAGTCCGATTCCTCGCCCCGATTATGCACTGATTATGCAGGTACGCAGCCAAGGTCATGTATGTGTAGATGGATCCAATCATCGATCACTTTTCACATTTTATCCTTCATTTCACTCCTGGTTCTCTCGCCGCAAACTGATCGCACAGCATGAGAACAGCCGCTGCGGTCCTTGCAGGCGCGATTCTCACAGAAGCTGCGCCAGGCATTAGAGATGTGAAAGTCCACAAAGTTCGGGACGTCGATACACGCTTCCCATACACCGGCCCAAAAGTACCTGTCAGTGACTGGGTCGATCAAACCGTCAATGGCAATGGCAAAGGCTTTCCGCGGCTCGTTGAGCCTCCAGCTGTGAAGCCAGCATCAAGCCAGCCCAGCAGTAATGTTAATGTTTTATCGCTGTCCTACATCCCGAATGGCATCAACATCCATTACCAGACACCCTTCGGTCTATGAGGAGCGCCTGTGCTCAAATGGGGCCTCGAGAAGGGCAATCTCACCAATACCGCTACTGGTGCTACTTCCACGCAAGTCAGGCATGAGATGGCTTTGCTCCGACAGAAATGCTGACTTGGCCCAGATATGACCGCACACCACCATGTTCCTTGGTAGTAGTCACCCAGTGCTCACAGTTCTTCCACGACATCCAAATCAAAGACCTGCTGCCAGACACTACCTACTACTACCAAATCCCAGCCGCAAATGGCACAACGCAGTCGGACATCCTCCAATTCCGTACAGCCCGCGCAACAGGCGATACCTCCGTCTTTACTGTGGCAGTCCTGAATGACATGGGCTACACCAACGCTCAAGGCACCTACAAGCAGCTCAACGCTGCAGTCTCCAAGGGCTCCATTGCATTCGCTTGGCACGGCGGCGACATGTCCTACGCCGACGACTGGATGTCCGGTATCCTGCCATGTGAAAGCGACTGGCTCGTCTGCTACAATGGCTCAGATTCTGAATTGCCTAATACTCCACCCGCGCCGTATCCCGCAGAATACAACATCTCCCTCCCAGCAGGCGAGGTTCCAAACCAAGGCGGTCCATACGGCGGAGACATGAGCGTGCTCTACGAATCCAACTGGGATCTGTGGCAGAATTGGATGAACAATGTCTGGAGCAAGATCCCATACATGACTCTACCAGGAAACCATGAAGCCTCCTGCGCAGAATTTGTCGGCCCAGTAAACGTCCTCACAGCATATTTGAACGACAACAGAACCAACTCCACCGCTTCCAGCGACGACCTCACTTACTACAGCTGCCCTCCCACCTAAAGGAACTTCACAGCCCATCAACACCGCTTCCGCATGCCAGGCCCGGAATCCGGCGGCGTCACCAACCTCTGGTACTCCTTCGACTACGGCCTCGCTCACTTCATCCCCCTCGACACAGAGACCGACTTCCCTTACTCCCCGGAGTACCCGTTCCTCCGCGATCTCTCGGGAAATGAGACCCTACCTCAAGAAAACGAGACATTCGTCACGGACTCTGGGCCTTTCGGCTACATCACCGATAACAACTGGAAAGTCAACGAGGCGTACGAGCAATGGCAATGGCTGCAGAAGGACCTAGCGTCCGTGGATCGCAGCAAGACGCCTTGGGTCATAGCCATGTCTCACAGGCCAATGTACTCCTCCCAAACCTCCTCCTATCAGCGCAACGTCCGCAATGTCTTTGAGCCATTGTTACTTGAATACGGCGTCGACGCCTACCTTTCCGGCCATATTCACTGATATGAGCGGCTCTACCCTCTCGCCGCCAACGGGAAGATTGATACGTCTGCTATCATAAACAACAATACGTATTACGCGAACGAGGGGAAATCGCTCACGCACATTATCAACGGCATGGCGGGGAACATTGAGAGTCACTCCACAATCGATGGCGATCCGGTATTGAACATCACGGCTGTGCTGAATCAGGTGCAGTTTGGCTTTAGCAAGTTGACGTTTCATAATGTTAGTGTGGCCACTTGGGAGTATGTCAAGGGTGATGGGAGTGGTGTTGGGGACGAGCTTACTCTGTTTAGGAGGGCCAATTCTACTGCTGGGGCTGGGCTGTCGACTGGTGCGGCCAGAACGACGGCTGCTGAGCGCAAGTGGGATAGCAAGCATTGGGGCTACCAATGAAGAGGCGCTCCTGATCGTAATAGTAGGTCTAATCAAGACCGAGAACGTGTACGAAAAGAAAGCTAAGGCATTGACGCGCAAGTTTCAAGCCTGATATTTTTCACCTCCATGCAATTCACCCTCAAATCCTCCTCCCAGCTACATTAATCCCACCCTGACAATTACCCCTCGTGTCATTCCAATCCCTCAGCTTCAACAACCAATACCCACACCTCCGATAAAATTCCACAATCTCCTTCTCGATCTCCCACTGATCCTTACCTGTATAACTCTCCGTATCCAACATCGCAGGTGACAGCAGCACCGTGCCCGAGAACTTCCCAAGCTCAAACTGCGCGGCTTTCTTAGCATAATGCTCAAAACAGCGCAGTGCGAGCTTGCCGAATTCCGCGCCTCTGTACTCTGGCTCGATGCACAGGAGATCGATGACGAGCATATTTTGCACTTTCAGCAGTGCGTGATTCCGGAATGTATGTCGTAAAAGGCCGGTAGGGCGGAAGAGGCAGCGCAGCAGGATCTTGAGCTCGGAATCGTAGCAGGCTTCGTCTAGTTTGCCTTTCAGAAGTTCTTTAGAGAACGTTCCAAGGTTGGATTTGTTGACGATATGCGCTTCTACGCGGCCTACGCGTTTTGCATGCTCGGCAGTTGCGCCGGCGGATTTGAACCACAGCATGGCGACCATGACGAGACATGTGGTTCCTGTGCTGCAGCCGCATTCGCACGCGGATTTCGAAGGGAGCGAGATGAGCATGATGAAGGTGCCTTTGCCGATTTTACCTTTGTAGGGGATGTCGACTTGTAGGTCACAGCCTTCGTGTCGGATCGTTTCTTTGGGGATGGTTTTGAAATTGGTCAGAGTGCCTGCACGCGACTGCCGGGCAGAGCGCATGTTGCTGTTCGCCAAGCTTTATGTTGGCGCGCGTGTGGCAACTGCGAGTCCTCTGTCTAGAGTGCTCTGTATAGTGGCCGGCCACAAGATATACGCGTGCTTGTTGCATCAGAGTCGACGCCCTTTGTCCCGAATGTCTCAACCAGTTGCAGACAATAGCATTGTGGTAGTCTTTGTGATTCTCTGCGATCATGCTTGGCGATGTCCGTGCCAAAAGAATGCGTAGATAGCAAGCTCATCGAAATATTCGTAGATCAGCTCTTGAGTTCGAATCTCCAGAGACGAGTGTGGTGATCAGCCCGGTATCATCGGCTGAGCATTCTCAGGTTGCATTTTGCGATTTTTCAGAAGCCAAGCCCATTTTCAGCCTTCGAGATGTCTTGCCTGCGCGCGCAGTCTGATAGCTCAGTCCTCTCCTATCGCATAGTTTCAGCTGCCTGACATATGACCGTCACATGCATTACCGACAATTGCATGCCGACTATCCTTAAGATATCGCACCATCGTAATTGTACCTTGACCAACCTACTTAGCAGCCTCCATCGTCTTCTGTGCCCCCTCTGGCGCCTCATCAATGAAACTCGGCACACTCGACTCGCCCAACCAACTCGGCGCCTCACTTTCCCCACCCAGCCCCTCCATCCCGCCCATCTCCACCTCCTCACCCAACGCCTCCAACTCCGCATCCAGTTCCGCCTCATCAACATCCTCCGGCACATCATAACTCCGCGAGATACTCTCCTGGATATCATTGCCCACCTCCATCAACTCGGCCATTTCATCCTGCAGCTTCTCGATTTTATCGATGTTGACTTTGCCATACTGCCGCTTGAGTTCTTTCTGCGTAGTCTTCATGGCATCGACGGTCGCCATGGTGTTTTTGAGATTGTCTTGCATCATGCCGGCTTGCTCCATATTCCAAGATTGCTGTTGCAGTTGGTCTTTTTGAGATTCATATTGTTTGCGTTGCTGCAGGATCTTGAGCGCTTTCTGCTTGAGGGCCGTCTTGCCGGGGCCGTCGCGCATGCGGGTGAGGCGTTGTTGGTAGGTCGTCAATTCGCTGTTGAGTTTGGCCAATTTGACGTCGATGGATTCTATGCGGGAGTCGACCTGGAATATGTCAGTAAAGAGGCGCTGTAATATTTCGAATGATACAGACATTGGCAATCGCGCTGTTGAGAGTAGGCTTGGGCGCATTGCTCTTTGCGCCGAACAGTCGGTTCATGGTGTTGATATGGGAGAGTCTGAGCGAAATGGTCGTGGGGATTAGAGGTGCGTTCGCAATTGGGTGTGTGCCTTTCTGGTGAGCACGAACGGTGTCAACCAAATCATCTGAGAATGCGAAGGTGAGTGTTGCCTAAGGGACCAAGACAATGAGGTCACATGTGAAGACCCACATGCGGCTCGGCGGGATCCCGTGACAAGGAGCAAACCATTCTCCTGAATGTCTCACTCACCAACTACCCCACTTTGGCAGGCGTCTCAGACGGATATTACAACAAAGACCATTTGTCCGTATTGAAGGTTTGCGCGAAGCTCGATATAATGCCGCCTCGTCCCAACAACCACTTCTTGACGCAGCAAGAGTGCTTACCAAAATCCAGGCTCAGAATGGCGAAACTTACGAGGGCTGCTTAGTTCAGCTTCGTACGAACTGCTTGCCATCAGATGGCCTACGGCATCCTCCTCTGTGCTTAAGCTTCCTTGGCACACGTCTACCGTCATACCATCCGGGCACTGAACATTTCTGGCGTGTCTGGACCCGACATACTCCTGGACATTTGTGAGGCGATGGAGATTGAGTAGGCAGTGCTCCAAGATCATCCCCTGCATGAAGAAACGATAGACCACTTGAACCGATCAGGAAGGGTAGACCAGCCTCGAATGCACTACCTATGACACGCTCCTTTCTGCTCGACTTTAATACCTGCCCAGGCTTCGGTACTAGACAAGTATTCTCTTGAGCACATGAAGCTGACTCCGCGAAGACGAGCATATGCAGCTGCAGCACAAACCACGTGTAGGTCTCGCAACAGCACGCCATTTCAACAGCCGCGTAGTACTTACATAGCACTTACGACTAGCGGCATGGGCCTGGTTATTGCCGGCCACGCATACGCGAAGCCTTCATGCAGGTCTTATCATGATTGATGATAACAGGAACGCGCGAAGTACTCCTGGCTGTGATTCAACATACAGCAATATAGAAAGATAGGCAATTACATCCTGATCGATCGATAGCTGGACTGATTACCTATCCTTGCCCGAAAGAGCTTGGCGCGTAGAACACCGCTGCTCTTATACTTCGCAGTATGCTCCTGCCCCGCAACACTTCCCTGTCTCAATTCGAGCCGCCATGGCATCTCAAGCAGATATTGATAATGGACACTTGCATAAAGAAGAGAAATTCATGGCGTTGCAGGCTTATGACAAGTCTGCTTTCAAGCAAGAAGTCAATGATATGAACGAGAAGCATGCCGCTGCCACGGTTGTCGAGCCTGATGTGATTGACCACGATGGTGAAGTAATCAGAGAATCGGAATACTCCCCAGAAGATTACAAGAGGCTGTTGAAGAAGATCGACCGTTCTTGCTGCCGTTGATGTGGTTCTGTATGTTGTCACTTGTCCGAGCAGTCTCAGGCCATACGCTGATTTTCTGATTAGGCTACGGTACTCCAGAACACGTCCATGCGCACAGCTTCATACTAATTCCCGAAATAGGTGTTCAGCAGACAGACAAGACTGCAACCGGGACGCAGGCTATCTTCGGTCTTCGCGAGGACACTCATCTTCATGGACAACAGTGCGTATGCCACCTAGCTTTTGCCGGCCTCGTTGACGATTATAGATACTCATGGCTTACCACGATCTTCTACATCACGTATCTCTGCGGCGAATTTCCATCCAACTTTTTGCTCCAACGTTGGGCTCTCGGCCGCACACTGAGCATATATATGCTCTGCTGGAGTACAGGCCCGTTTATCTGCCCTTCTGCAACCATCACTGACAACACCAGGCATCTGCGGAATCTGCATCGCCGCCGCCAAAAATTGGAATCAGCTGATGGCCCTTCGAGGCCTCCAAGGTTTCTTTGAATGCACAATCTCACCCGGCTTCATCCTCATCGTCGGTACCTGGTACAGGACAGAAGAACATTCCGCCCGAGCACTCTTCTGGCAATCCGCCAATGCCGGCTTTGGCATCATTTCGAGTCTCGTCATGTACGGCATCGGCGTCCATGCAGAGAAGCACGGCGGCCTGGATCCTTGGCGATGCATTTCTCTCTTCCTTGGATCCGCCACAATAGCTCTGGCTTTGGTCTGCTTCGCTTTGCTTGGAAGCCCCAAGGAAGTCCACTAGATGTCCAAGGCGGAGAAGCGCATGGCGGCTGCTAGAATTGTAAAGAACAAGGCCGGTCGCGATGTGACTGGTGTCAAGTGGAGCTGGCCGCAGGTTTACGAAGCATTCCTGGATCCTCAACTCTGGTTTTGCATGATCAACGCTTTTCTTAGTAGTGTGCAGAATGGGGCTCTTACGACGTTCGGATCCATCATGTACAAGAGCTTCGATTTCACGCAGCTTGAAGTGCTTCTGTTTGACATTCCGAGATCAGGTGGGCATTATGTTGATGCACAGCAGTGCCGCGATGGTCCGGCTAACACACATCCAATCGTCTCCTTGATCATCTTCCTCGTTGTCGGAATCTATACGAGGAAGGTGCCAAATAAAAGACTCTACATCATGGCCGCGTCGACCATACCACCCTTTGTAGGCATGCTTGCCATGTCGCTGCTGCCGAACACTGCCGAGTACAAGTGGTGAGTCGGTCCATGTATAAGCCTTTGTTGCATAATCACTTACAGTGTTGTTAGAATGTTAGTTCTGAGGCTAGTAACCGACATCGGTCCTACTAGCAAGCAGGGTATAAGTAGCTAGGTAATCTATAGCCTTTTAAATTAAGGTTTTAGCTTATAATCTTTAATAGGTTATA
The DNA here is from genome assembly GCA_010093825.1 of Teratosphaeria nubilosa. NCBI lineage: Eukaryota > Fungi > Ascomycota > Dothideomycetes > Mycosphaerellales > Teratosphaeriaceae > Teratosphaeria > Teratosphaeria nubilosa. The sequence goes on from ML995903.1 coordinate 36,412, forward strand.
AGCCTAGATATCACTTCTATAGCATATATGCCAAAAGACTAACAAATAAGAATTATAAGCCTATACCTAATATATGTAGCTTACTTAGTTAATTAATATCTAGTATCTTCTAGTATATCTAGTATTACTTTTAAAGCATCTTAAGGCCTCTCTTCTCTACTAGCTCTCTACAAATATTTAATATTATAACTTTAGTTATCTTAATAGATTAATAATAAACTTTCAAATAATCTAATATATTATATTTATCTTAGCTATCTATCTGATCTAAGTCTAGATAGCATAATACTAATCTTTTAGAAAACCTAACAATTATTACTAAGTATAGAATTAACAAATTGCTAATTAAAAGCTTAAATAAAGATTAAGGCTAGAGAGTTAACCTACCTTTAATATTATAAAAAGAAAAAAAGATTTAAGCTAGCATTTTTTAAGAGCTAGAGTACTTACTACTAGAGATATAAATTAAAGAATAGTAAAGAAACTAGAGAATAAGCATTCTTTAGATATAGAAATCTATAAAGTAAAAGCTAGAGAATACTTAGCTATATACTAAGAATATAAGAAGTTAAAGCAAGCATAAGATAAAGTATAAGCTAAGCATAAATATATTTAAGTAGAATATTAGGCTACTTAAAGAACTAACTTAAGTATATAATAGATATTCTTATTATATAAGAGTATTTAATTAGTCTAACCTAGATAATAAACCTTTAATAATATTAATTCTAAGAGTAGTATAATTATGTTAAAGATAGTAACTAAGACTCTAACTTCTCTCTATACTCTTCTTAATTTATAATACTACTTCTTCTTCTAATAAGTTTGTTCTAAACTTCTTCTAGTATATTCTTATAGCCTAATATAGTTACTACTCTACTAACTTGTTAAGAGCGCTATAATTATTAGTTAGAACTTATGAAATTAGAAGAGAAAGAAATACTATTACTATATTTAGCTTGCTAGAATATAGCTTCTTTAAAGAATAGATCTAAGCCTTATTATATTATAGATGTTTAGTTTAGAAGTTGCTCTAGGTATGTCTCCTAGAGATATAGTAGTTATAACATTTTAGTAACCTAGACTAAATAGAAATGTTTATATAGCTAGCGCAAATAGCTAAAATAGAAATTAGAAGTAGTAGAAGAGAAGATAATAGAGGCTATAGCTTATATATACTATCTTTATAAGTAGCTTTAAATTGCGAAGAAGAAGAAGAAGAAGGCTATAAGCAAGAAGTTCCTTATACTATAATAGAATATAGTTCTACTAGCTTCTACTAAGGCTCTATCTAAGTTTCTTCTCTATAAGAAAGAGAGCTCTTTCTTATAAGATAATATCTTCTAGCTATCTCTTAGTAACTAGTTAGACTTGTCTCTTTATTATAATTTGAAGCGATTAGATAGCATAAATAGACCTGCTAGAAAGAATAGTAGTACTAGTTAACTAATAAGAATATTATTCTCTATCTTATAGCTAAAGCCTAGAGAGTATATATACCTTACTCTCTATACTCTCGCTACTCTCTAGAGAATATAGAGAGTAGAGAGAGTAAAGAAGCCTTTACTATAAGAGATACTATATATATAGAAACTTAGAATAGACTCTATCTATGCTATATTTAACTTATGTTAGTAATTAACTAATTAGAATTAACTATTATTAAACTCTTATTATTTATTAGAACTACTTAGCACTTCTTTCTTATTGCATACTTATCTAAAGAAGCTACTAACGCTTATCTATTTAGGTTATATATACTAAGGTATATATAACCTACTAGTTAGTTATTAATACTTTAAACACTCTTAAGTATAAGTTCTATAATAAGAAACGATTTAGGAACTCTAGCTCTAAGCGAAGCTAGAGAATTAATATAAGCAAGGACTATAGAAGGAGACTCTACTATAAAGGTTACTAAACTAGACCTCTATTATAAAGACTAAACTAAGCTTAAGGACTAGCTTAACTAAATACATTTGTACTTTATATTTAATAATATTACATAGAATAAAACCTTGTTTGCTACTACCTATATATATAGTAACGCTTAAAGATAGATTAAACTCTACCTTTTAAAGTATCTTAGAGATAGTACTAATTATAAAGGACTTTTTAGAAACTTTAATGCCTTTAGGACAGAGATTTAGAAGATCTATAGGATCTATAATAACAAGGAAGTTTTAACTAGAGTTATCTAATACTTAATCTAGAAGTTATTAGCTTCTAATTATATAGCTAAGTTTAAGTAATATACTTAAGTTATAGAGTAGAATAATAACACCTTAATAGTTATATTCTAACAAGGCTTAAAGAATAATATTAAAGATAAACTTATGCGTAATAGAGTAATAAATAATAACCTAGACTAGATAATTAAGAGCGTAATCTAGATTAATAATATGTTATATAAGCAAGTAATAGAAGGATACTATAAATATAGAAGTAGAAGATATAGCTTTATATCTACTAGCTAGACTAGAGGAAAGTATAATTAAGGTAATAACTATAATACTATAGACTAGAAAGCAAATAATATATAGTAACTTAATAATAAAAGACCTAAGAGAAGAAAGCCCTAAGGCAGAAAGACTAGAATTAAATGCTATGCATATTTAAAGATAGAATATATAGTATAGAACTATAAGTTAAATAATAAAGTGCTCTAATAACAGTTTAATTTAATAGTACAAATTTAGGAAAATATGATTCTTAGAACCTCTAGATATAAGAAGCCTTAGAGAAGATACTATAAAGAACTAGAGAAGCAAGATTTACCTATAAGTAGTTATAAGATTTAGCTTAATAGATACTATATTAGAGATAACTAGACTAAGGACTCTACTATAGAGTAGAAAGAACTAGTAAGTAGAGCTATCTAGTAGCTAGATATAACTCTTAGCTAGATAATATGTTAACAACTGACCAGCGGGTTATACGTACCGAAGTATATTACAACCCAAACAGGTAAGCGTCGGTAAGCTTCTTTAGATGAGTACGCACAAAGAGGGGATATGCTAATGTGAAGTGATGAACAACAAGAGTTTGATAACAGTCGATTCCAATCAGTCGATTGCTAACATGAGTTGAACACAGTCTTAACGAGTTCATCCTGTGTTCCTATATACATAGCAAGTGTTCAAATTATGTAGCCTGCTATCGCTGCTTTCCATGCTTTTAGTGCTCTCAGTGGAATCACTGCAAGCATTGAAAGCATCGCGAGCAAGCTGCAGCGGGACGTTCCTCGGCCCGTAGCTTCGCCTATCCCTTAGACCAATTGGTCAGCGTTGTGTATCAGTTCAGTTCGTAACATAATACCTATAACTTTAGAATACAAATTTAGATCTATAGGATATATAGATAATAACTTTAATATTAGAACTATACAAAGTAGAAGATTAGTTAAAATACTATAATAATAATAACTACCTAAAACATCTTAATAAGAAGAAATAAGCATAGTAGTTACTACTACCTAGGTTACTAGAGTAGTTCTATATTTATAGAGGCTAGGAATAAGAATATAAGATCTACTAAACTAAGGTTATAAGAGATATTAGCAATATAGTTAACATAATTTTATATATCTATAACGTACCTACTAAAGTTATAGAGATAGCTAATAGTCTTATAAAGAACTAGGAAAATCTCTACTATAAGAGAGAAATATAAGAGAAGTATATTATAAAGCTAGTATATAGTACTAGAGAACATCTAAAATAGAACTAACTATATATAGAAGAAGTTAATATTATTAAAGAACAAGATAATAGTATAATAGAAGCTAGAGATAATAAAGAAGATAATATATCTAATAAGAAATAGGAAGGTAATAATAATATAAACAAAAATAAACTAGTTAAGTTTATAATATTAGGCTATAGTAAAGCTATAAATATGTTTATTATAATTACTAGATAATATAAGGAAATATTCCTAATATAAGAACAAAAGCGCTTTCTGTACCTAGAGTAATTTAATTTCTTAATTAAGTAGTTCTAAAGGATATTCTAGAAGTATTAATTAGTAGATAGAGAAGAAGTAAGCTTTAGGCAACATATTTAAGATATGCTACTAATTAGAAGTTACTTCTAAGAGAATAGGAGTTATATTACCCTAGAAGACCTATATATTATAAAAGAGATAAGAGACTAGATCTAAGCTCTATAAGCATAGTTTTAGGTAGTATAAGCTATTTAGGTCCTTAAATATATAGAGTAATAGAAATTCCTAATAGGAAATTATAAGGAGAAGTAGGAAGCGGCTTACTACTAAAGCTAGGCTAGGAAATAAGTAAAAAGAAAGATGCTAAAGTACTAAGCAAGTTAGCTTCTTATATAAGAATAATAGAGAGAGCTTAAATAATAACAACCTATAAAAATCTATAGAATAGTAACCTAAGCATAATATAGAAATGCTTTACTATTTAATTTAGAAAATAGGTTAACTTAGTTAATATAAGTAGTTAATATAAGTATAATAACATTTATAAGGCTTAAGAAAACAATTCTAGTAATAATATAAATCTTAGTAAGATAGGAGTCTTTAGAACTAAAAGTATTATAAACAGAATATCTATAATAGTAATAATTAATAGTAGAGCTAGTAGTAGCTTTATATTAAAAGACTACATTTAAAGAAATACAATTATTACATGCTAGAAACTAGATAGATATAAGGTAATTATAGTAAATAGATTATGCTTACCTAATATAGATAGAGAGATAGTAGCTCTATTATATGTTACTTAAGAGTATTATAAGAAGATTATCTTAGATATAATACTAATAGCTAGGCATAAAGTTATACTAGACAACTCTTAGTTAAGAAGATATAATCTATTTATTAACTAGAGAATAGGAGTACTTATATTTAATTAATATGCATATAAACTTATTAAAAAGCCTACGTATTGATAGCAGATAATAGTAGATAAGTAGAAGAAACTATATAAGATATGTTTCTTAGCAAATAGTAGACTTTAATAATAAAGTATAAACTAGATAGATACTAGATAGAGTCTACTAGGTCATAAAGATATTATAGTATATAGTAAAGTTATAGCACCTAGAATCCTAGAAGAGTATAAGGAGTTTACGCCTCTCTTTAAAGAAGAAATAGAATTAGTAGCCTTACTAAAATATTAGGCGTAGGACTATAAGATCTAAATTTAGCCTAGAAAAGTACTTCTCTTTAGACTACTCTATACTAAGTTAGGCAAAGAACTAGAAGCTAAATAAAAATAGATAAAGGAAAATAAAGTAAAAGAATATATCTACAAATTAGAATCCTTAGTAGTATTACTAATAATATTTATACTAAAGAAGAACAGATAATTATAATACGTATAAGACTATTAGAAACTTAATAATATTATAATTAAGAACTAATACCCTCTACCTAATATTAGAGAACTTTAAGATAGACTTGTAGGAGCTAAATAGTTTACTATACTAGACCTTTAAAATAGCTACTACCTTATATAAATAGCTATAGGCAAAGAGTAGAAAATAGTATTTAGATTATAATATAGACTCTATAAGTTCCTTATTATGCTATTTAGGTTAATAAACGCGCTAGCTAGTTTTTAAGACATAATAAATAACACTCTATAAGAGTATCTTAATTACTTTATAGTAGCGTATCTTAATAACATTCTAGTTTATACTACTAGAACGCTATAATAACATATTAAGCATATATAAAAGGTTTTTAGAAAACTATAAGAATAAAACCTACGTATTAACCTAGAAAAATGCGAATTCTATAAGAAGAAAGTTAAGTTCCTAGAGTTTGTTATAAGCATAGAAGAATTAAGTATTAACTCTAATAAGATTAAAGCAGTATAAAAATAGCTATAGCTAAAATGCATTAAGAACATTTAGGTATTCTTAGAGCTTATAAACTATAACTAGAAGTTTATTAAGGACTATTTAATAATCTTAATAGTATTTACAAATCTTATAAAGAAAGACATTATGTTTAGATAGAAGAAGCAATATTAAGAAGCCTTTTAGAAGCTAAAAGACGCTATAGTAGAATGCTCTATACTTATTATATTTAATATAAACAAGCTAATATAGATTAAAATAGATGTATCTAATCTAGCTATTAGAGTATGCCTTACCTAAGAAAGTAATAGAATATGTAAGCCTATTACTTATTATTCTTAAAAGATAACACTAGCTAAATAGAACTATAACATCTATAATAAGGCGCTACTTGCAATTATTTTAGTATTATAATACTAGAGAGTATACTATAAAGAAGTACTAGAACTTATAATATACTTAGACTATAAGAACCTTCTATACTTTATAAATATAAAAGACCTTATATAAAGGTAGATTAGATAGGTAGAACTACTTAGCTAGTATAAGTTTAAAATTAAATATACTCTAGAAAAAGATAATAGAAGAGCTAACGCCTTATTATAAAAGAGCAACTATATAGAGATAAAGAATAAGTTTAAGTACTAAGTATTAAAAATTAATAATAATAGGAGCCTAAGCGCTAATATTAGAGAATTTAATAAAACTATTAGAATTCTAAATAATAAGAAAGAGGAATTTCTAGTTAGTAAGAGGAAATTCTAAGTACTAGAAGCAAGTATTAAGAACTATATATAAAGGTACTATAACAAACTAATATAAGAATATCTAGGAATTTTAAAGATAGTACACTTAATATAAAGGCATTTAGAATTTCTATAGATGTAATAATAAGTATATAGCTATATTAAGAGGTATATATACTACTAAAGAAATAAGGTAAACTAATATGCGCCTTATAGAAATGTTTAGTTTATAGAAGTACTAGAATAACTATAGAGTAAGATTATAATACACTTTATTATAAAGTTGCTAAGAGTAAAGAACCTAGTTATAGGACACTAATATAATTTAATACTTAATATTATAGATAGACTTATAAAGTATGCATACTTTATACTTTATAACAAGTTAATAATAGTAGAATAGCTTGCATATCTAGTGCTTAACTAGCTAATTAGATACTATAGCACACAAAAAACGCATATTACTAATAGAGATAAGCTCTTTATATTATAATACTAGAAGATACTTCTTATACTTCTAGGAATAAAATAGAAGCTATTAATAGCATTTTACTAATAAATAGATAGGCAAATAGAAAGAGTAAATCAGATACTTAAGACATACTTATAGTACTATATTAATAAGGTAATAAGTAATTAGGTAACTTTACTACTAATAGCCTAACTAGTAATTAATAATAGAGATTCTATAATAATAGATAGATTACTATTCTTTCTAAACTTTAGAAAGAATTCTAATGTCTTTAGACCTAAATACTACTATAAGGCTACTTAGGCTATAATAGTCTAGGTAAGTAATCTCTAATAGTTATATAATAAAGTAAGAAAGCTAATCTACTAGAATTAGAGAAGGCTTAAAAGCTAGGAATTAAGAATAGTGCCTTAGCTAAAAGAGAGAGATAAGGTGTATCTTAACACTAGAAATCTAAAAACATAATAACTAATAAAGAAACTAGACTATAAGAAGATTAGACTATTTTTAATTAAGGAAGTATAAGAACCTATAAACTATAGGCTAGTACTTCTACTAGACGCAAAAATATACTCTATATTCTATATATTACTTCTAGAACTAGCAGACTCTAATATACTCTTATAGGAAACATTCTATTAAAAGAATTAGAAAGAAACTAAATATAAAGTTAAAAAGGTCCTAGATTATAGATAAAATTAGTACTTAGCTAAATAGAAGAGGTATCTAGATTCAGAAAATACCTAGGAACTAAAAAGCTACATAACTAACTACTAGAAAAAAATCTAAGAATTCTAAAAAGGAAGTTAAGTCTAGACCTAGAGAATATTAGAAAAACAAAAAATATATAGCCTAGAAATAAGAAACATATTATAACTTGCATGTCTTATTTCCTTACTATAATAGATAGAAGAAACTTATAAATATATGCTTCTTAAGTATAACTTAAAGAACTACTAGCGTTTACGCTTATATAGCGTTTCTACTAGAAGAAATATCTAATAAGAAGATAGAGAGTTTCTCTTACTAAAAGAAATTAGGCACGCTATCTATAGAATTCTAAGTCTAGAGAGATAATACTAGATTAGGAACATACTAGCTAGAAGCTAATAGATTAGGTTTAAGAACCTTAAACTCTTTCTAAATCTCTATATCTTTATCTAATAGAATATAATCCTCTAATATATAACTCTTAATAACTTTCTAATCTACTATATCTAGTTATTTTTAGAGGCGCAATCTTTATTATACGCCTAGGCTAGCTTAGCCTTTATAGAATTAAGCTCTTAAAGCAACTTCTTACGCTATATAGTAAGATGCTTCTACTTACTTTTAGTAATCTGCGGGTTATAACCTTTTAGATTCTGCTACTAATATTTAGTATACTAACTAGAGAAGATATATACGCAATATATATATTCTTCCTTCTAATAAGTATTATAAGGCTTTATAGCAATTTTCTCTTTATAGAAGATCTAGGTAGCTTTATATTTCTAATATTAATTTAATCTAGACTATATAGTAGAAGAAAGAAAAGAAGACATAGTTACTAAATAAATAGAAAGGTTAAGATTATATATAATAAGCTCTAGAACAAAGCTAGGCTAAGAAGATAATAGTATTATAATACAAAAGTAATTAGGTAGCATAAATAGACCTACTAGGAAGAATAGTAGTACTAGTTAACTAATAAGAATATTGCTCTCTACTTTATAGCTAAAGCCTAGAGAGTATATGCACCTTACTCTCTATACTCTTATTACTCTCTAGAGAATATAGGGAATAGAGAGAGTAAAGGAGCCTTTACTATAAGAGATACTATATATATAGGAACTTAGAATAGACTCTATTTATACAAGTATATTTGATTTTAAACTTATACTAGCTAAGAAGTTCTGCCTATCTAGCCTATCTTTATATAAGGTCTTTTATAGTTATAAAGTATAGAAGGTTTTTATAGTCTAAGTATATTATAAGTTCTAGTACTTCTTTATAGTATACTCTCTAGTATTATAGCGTAGATATAATTATAAGTAGCTAGTATTATTTTTTAAGAATAATAAGTAATAGGCTTGCGTGTTCTATTACTCTCTTAAGTAAGGCATAATCTAATAGCTAGATTAGATATATTTATTTTAATCTGTATTAGCTTATTTATATTAAATATAGTAAGTATTAAGTATTCTGCTATAGTATCTTTTAGCTTCTAAAAGGCCTCTTAATGTTAGTTTCTCTATCTAAATGTAGTGTCTTTCTTTATAAGGTTTGTAAGTACTATTAAGATTATTAAATAGTACTTAAAAAACTTTTAGTTATAGTTTATAAGCTCTAGAAATACCTAAATATTCTTAACGTATTTTAGCTTTAGCTATTTCTATACTGCTTTAATCTTATTAGAGTTAATGCTTAATCTCTTTATGCTTATAATAAACCCTAGGAACTTAACTTTCTTCTTATAAAATTTGCATTTTTCTAGGTTAATATATAGATTCTATTCTTATAGTTTTCTAAAAATCTTTTGTATATGTTTAATATGTTAGTATAGCGTTCTATTAGTGTAAACTAGAATGTTATTAAGATATACTACTATAAAGTTCTTAAGGTACTCTTATAGAGTATTATTTATTATATCCTAAAAATTAGCTAGTATATTTGTTAATCTAAATAGCATAACTAGGAACTTATAGAGCCTATATTATAATCTCAATGCTATTTTCTACTCTTTACCTATAGCTATTTATATAAGGTAGTAGCTATTTTAAAGGGCTAGTATAGTAAACTATTTAGCTCTTATAAGTTTATCTTAAAGTTCTCTAATATTAGATAGAGAGTATTAGTTCTTAATTATAATATTATTAATTTTATAATAGTTCTATACATATTATAGTTTTCTATTCTTCTTAAAAACAAATATTATTAGTAATACTACTAAGGATTCTAATTTCCAGATATATTCTTTTGCTTTAAATTAAGAAGAGTATAAGAACTATATAAGCAAATATACAAGTTATAGTTATAAAATAGATAGTACTAATTATATAGTACTAACAACTTAACATATTATATAAAGAAACATATGCCTAACTAAAGAAAGGACTTAGTAGTTAGACATATAACTCTGCTTAGCGACTATTTAACTAACTAACTAGTTAAATACTTAAATAGTCGAACGCTAAGAAAGAAGTAGTATTTTCTTTCTTTATATATAGGAATGTAGAATAGACTTGTTTAGACTATATTTAACTTATATTAGTAATTAACTAATTAGAATTAACTATTATTAAACTCTTATTATTTATTAGAACTACTTAGCGCTTCTTTCTTATTATATACTTATCTAAAGAAGCTACTAACGCTTATCTATTTAGGTTACGCATACTAAGATATATATAACCTACTAGTTAGTTATTAACATATAGCTTCTTAGGCGCTAGAAGAAGTTTTTTCTACTAGAAAGAGTAAGAACTATTATAATGTCTTCTAGAATCTTAAACCTATAGCTATATAATCTAAGTAGAAGAAGTATAGTCTTCTAGAAGACCTAAAGATACTAGATTCTATATAGCTAATATCTAGGCAACTAGTACTAATCTAAATTCTTCTTAGGCATTAGTATTAATTAGATAGGCAGAAAGATTAAGCTAACTTAGATAGTATACCTAAAGATAATAATAGAATATTTTAGACTAACTTTAGCAAATCTAGTAGCTATACTATATAAATTAAAGGATTAATAGAAGCCTTTACTAGAAGACTATATTACTTCTATAAAGAATTGCTTAGAGTATTAATAAATAGTTAGATTAATAATATATATAATACTTAGGACTTAATTAGACCTAGTATTTAGTATGTTATAAGTAAGCTAGTTCTATTCTAATCTATTAAAGGAACATATAAAGCAGATTAATTAGATTATCTAATATATTTCTAGAACGCTAGATACTAGACTATTATATTTAAGCAAATATAGTAAAGTTACTAGACTAAGTAACGCTAAGTATATAAGCAATTGTTTAAATAGTAAGTTAGTTAGAGATTATATCTTTATAATTAGTAGTACTACTATTAGCTAGTAATATAAGAAGTAGAGTACTATAGCCTTATTAACTATAGAGGCAGAATATATAGCTTTATACTATATAATAAAGAAGGCTATCTAGCTAAGGCAAATAGTAGTATTCTTTAGACTTTTAGATAAAATAATCTAAATCTAAGTTAATAATTAAATAGTAATATAAATAGCTAAAAACATAGAGATATATAAATATATAAAATATATTTTGTTTAGTTCTATTATACTTAGAAGCTTATAGATAATAAGATAATTAAGATAATCTCTATACTAGAAGTCTATAACATAGCAGATATATTTACTAAGGCACTTAACTAACAAACATTAAATAATATGCTTAATTAATAAGAGTCTATAGATTAGATAAAGATAGAATAAGATAGGTAAGAGATAAATATAATAAGATATTAGTATATGTATTTATTAATTACTCAGGTATAAGTAGTATCTACTATTTTCTCTTAAACTACTAAAAATAGTAATAAGGTTTTAATAAGAGTTATAGAATAGTAGTTATTATATTATAAGGCATTATAGGTAATATTAGTTAAGTAGAAGTATTAGAATATTAGTTCTAAGGCTAGTAACTAATATTAGTTCTACTAGCAAGCAGAGTATAAGTAGCTAGATAATCTATAGCCTTTTAAAATTAAGGTTTTAGCTTATAATCTTTAATAGGTATTATAGAACTAAGTAGAGTATATATCTTCTTACTATTCTATTTGTTCTAGCGCTCTTCCTAGCATAGATACTAAGTAAGCACCTAGAATAGTTTCCTAAGCTAGGCTAAGCTAATAGAGCCTAGTCTCTTCTAATATTACTAGAAAAACTAAGAAGACAATTATTTTATCTACTACTTTTCTAGGATACTACGTAGGCAATATATGCAGCAGTTAGATCTTTAAAAGCAAAGACGTAATTAAACTGCTAGCAAAACTTGCTAGTGAAATTCTTGCTAACGCGTGCTGCTAATTTATAGGCACCGCGCTATGTTTTAAGCACAACGGGCGCAGCTATATGCTTCGGCGCCTAGTTCATCTTGATCTGCTGTTAGCGGGCGTACGTAAGAGTCCTCTGCGCTTTAGAATAGAGCACTGATTTCTGTTGCAGATACTACATTTGGCAGAACCGCCGTCGAGAGCGCAAGGCTGCTAAGAGTGGGCTGTCGAGAGAAGAGCAGGATAAGCTAGGCCGCGACTTGGGCGAAAGGAATATCACGGATCTGCAGAACCCGCATTCCAAGTATGCGATGTAAGAGAGACAGCTAATTCGGCAGACAGCGACACTAGGGGCATCCTGTATTAAAGCTCCAACCAATATACTAAGAATGCCTGCTTCGGGCCCTCGCCAAGGGAGCTGACTTGGCATGACCGCCGTTAAGAGACATGCTTGATCATATGTTTTTAGAGCCTTGATTTAGATGCCTTGTTGTTTACGAACCAGAAGCACAATACTAGCTTAACTGTTATCTGCATAAGTAGTAGTATTTGTGTTATTATGTTGACTGCCCAACTCGAGCGTAAGCCGGGCATGCGGAAGACTCGCGGCTTACGCTGGGCCATCTTGGTATGCGCACGTAGGCTCAAAGACATGAGCGTCATGAATCTATTTCTGGGTGTCGGACCTACTTGCCCAGCCGTGCATATCGCGTCCTGTTGAAGCAATATTGACAAGGCTTTCCCTTCTGTTTCGTATTCTAGTTTTCTATCTTCCCACTCTGACGCTTTATTCTTAGCATGCGATACGTGCCCATGCGCCTCAGCCAAGCATTCGCAACCATGTCATGAACCAGGAACAGATCTGGCGTGAAACTTAAGTACCACGAGGTCTAGAAATAAATAGCGTCTACCGCCGTCATCATCTCTCCTCCAACAACCAGCAACAACCGTTCCAACACCAGCCTACCGATCCAAACACACAGACAAAATGCAAATCACCAACTTCATCGCCGCCCTCTGCCTCTCCTACGCTGCCTCCGCCGCACCAGCTCCCAGCCCGGGGGAACAGCCTAAAGTAGGACCAACCGGCAACCCACCCTGCTACAACGACAATTACCTCGAATCATGCTGCACCGCGCCTTTCTCCAATGGCGCTGCATGGGGCCAGAACTGCAAAAGATATTCAGCCAGTAAGTTTCGACATCGAAAGATATAAATATACAGCCGAAGCTGACGCGATGGATAGATTCGAATCCTCAAGAGCTTTGTGGAGGCCAAAGGCAGTGCTGTCTTAAGAGCAGTAACGATGTGCGATAATCTTCTGCTCTTCAATCTGACTTGCACGACGACTTGCTAATGTTGATGATAGCCGACCGCTCCGGACCCGAACACATTCTGTATCCCTATCCAGACGTCCTGGACCTAAGGGCAGCGATCGACTGCTACTCAAAAGGGAGAGTGAGGCAGGTGGACTGCGCTCGATCATGGCTGGACGTTGCGTTTGTGAGATTGGACTTTCATTCTACTGGGTTCTCATCATCAGTGAGATGCCCGCTTGTTCTTCTGGCGTCAAGTCTATGTCAAAAATATCTTTTAGGGCTTTGACCCGGTCTTCTTCGCTCTTTAGCTTCCCAATAACATCGCGCTGGCCAGGCGCTATTTTTCGCTTGATACTGTTCCCAACCAAGCTAACGTCACCTATGATTTTCTCACTCTCTTCATCCTGGATCATCTTGGTGCATAGCAGGACGTAAGTGAAGAAGCTCTTCGGCGAGGTCGACGTCCACCAAGACATCATCTCATAATCTTGCGGGAGGAACTCCGTCTCGGTGAAGCAGTATGTGGGCACCCATTCGTTCTTGCTGGAGTCCGAGACGTCAGGCTTGAAGCAGACATCGAAGCACCACAGCTGTTGAGCATCTTCCTCTCGCTCCGCGGCGCGTTCCGGAATGCACCGTCGTTGCAATCGAATCCTGCGTGGAGCAATACTTTCTGCTTCATACCCATCTTCCAGCGGATATACAATGTTCGGACCCATGGCGCCCATGCCGACATCGACAACAAACCAGCAGTTGTCCAGCCGGACGAGATTGAGCATGTGATTCCAGGGATCGTAAGTCTGACCTTGCAACTCCCGCGTCTCGTGACCAGCCGCCATCATTCGACTGACTCTGCCTCCACAATTCCGAACGTCGAAGCCAAGAGACCTCAGGACCGTACCGAAGAAACTGTTGTTCTCCATACATCGACCTCCTCGGCCGTGCTGGGCAAACTTGGTGTAAAGATCGTCCATGTCGAGTGAGATGGTCTTGTGGGTTGAGTAGTGCAGCTCGAGATTCTCAAAAGGCACGTTGCATACATGGTATCGTGTGAGTGCGTGCAAGAAAGGCAAGCCATGCTCTCTCGTTCGGGATAGAAATTTGTTCGAAAGTAATGGCACCAGGTACTCCTGTGGTATCTTAACTCGCTTGAAGTAAGTTTGCAGTTGGTCCTTGCTGTAGATTGGTCGGTCCTTTGGGTCGATTGGGAATTGTGTCAATCTGGGAGTCGCGTGGGCCATTGCGGATGCTTGTTCAACGTTGCTTTCCATTTGCTGGCGATTTTGAAGCTGCCTGCTTATCATCAGATGAACTGGACTGCTTTGCCGCGCAGGGATGTGCTCGCCTACAGCTCTCAGCTCCATATCTCCGCTATCAATCTAATCTGAGGTAAATCTCAATCAAATTGTATCATATCTTTTGCCTCACATCTTATGGTTGGCGTGCTGGTTGTCCGAGACCTATCAAAGAGTCGGCTTTATGGTAGGCAACAAGCATTCAATGTAGTATCAATGTGTGAGAAGTCCAATGCTCGCTCGACCTGTGTCACTGCTAGGCTTGTAGCTTATTTCTGCTTAATGCTATCATTACATCAGTCCGTCAGAGGAATCGTCGGTCGGTCGACATCAGGTGAGATGTGAAGCATGAATTGTCCAAGAGTCGGCCAACTGCTTGAGAAACAATTTCCGTCAACCCCTCATGCAGTCACGATTGGAAGCACGACTCCAATCAGTCTATCTTTTGTTGGCATCATGAGTTCCGCTACTCCATTCATGATCAAAAACCGCTAGGCATGCTGCAGCTCGAGGTGATCTCCACAAGCTTGTGCGAGAGTTACACAACATGTGCATGCAAATAGGTCGGTGGTACGGGCGAGTACTATTTCTTAGGCGTCTACTTGAAGCGCTCGTCCTCAAACAAGCGCTTCGGTGAGTCGTACGGATTTAGTTGTCGATTGAGTAGTCAGCAAAGTTGAAACGAGCGCTTATTGGCGATGCATTTGTCTACCTGAGATGGAGAGATGTTTCGATAATCGCGTGATGCCTCAACCGACTGTGCCGCCATGACAGAGCTGTACACATGCCAACCATTTCTTTGGCAAGCCTGCAAGACCTGACGAGAGTGATCCACGGCGCTTGACTCCATTGCCTCGCATGTGCCACGCTGAGCACGTCTGCTGGTGGCGGGTGCATGGCGTGTCAGTCGCTGGGCCGAGAAGCAGAGTGCGTGCGTGGTCTGGAATCCATGAGTCAAGCTGTTGAGATGTCCCAACCAGTAAACGTCCCACTCCTGCAGATTTCTGGAGTCGTTTCCGAGCTGTATGGTAACGGGTGGACGAGTGGCCAGGCGTTAGCTGTCTCAGATTCACTCGCGGGAGGCGCGGTCGAACCGAGGGCAATTCACTGCCACACCAAGCCTCGCCAGCGGTCCGATGCAACTCTTATGCTCCATCAGGAATGCAGGCAAGCATAACACGTCCAAAGCAAACCGCAGTGTGCAGTACTTAGTGACGCAAGGAAGGAAAGCAAGAGATTGGCAAGACAGGCCTGCTTAGTCGCCACATTGCTCACAGCCATGATCTGGTGGCCACCAGGGAATGTCATGCGGATTAACGATGCCCAGCTGCAGGGCACATGGCGTCGCAATTTGAGACACCTCTCTGCAACAATCGAGCGCAATCACGTCGACTTCGAAGTCTCTACATGCAACACGCATGTGACCGGAAACGACTCCTTCACGATACTATTTCCCGATAGCGACGAATCGCGGCGGGAAAAGAGTGGTACAGAGTGGCTGGTCTCACATCCAGGCCCTTTGTCGTCGTGAGGGCCTTGCAGAAGGTGCATTGCTGAGGAATTTGAGACTGGGCGACTATTGAAGCCGCGCTACCAGACGTGTGCTCTTCGCCGCGACTGAGTGGCAGATCAACCAAAGGTTGTTCGTGCATTTTGAAACGAACCTGTTGACGCCCCGCAGCTCCTGCAGGACTAGGTACTGACGCTCATCCTGAGATACAGGGTGCGCTCGCCCAATCACGCTAGCATTCCCCACTGGCCCTCTTTACAGAGACTCGCACTCCTTGCACCGCGTGGTGGGCGTCAGGCGATTAAGTAGCCTGCGCGCCCGGCGCAGCAGACTCTTCTTTGCTCGAGACATCGGGTCATTTGATCATCCCATCAGCCTGGACCTTCGCCCAACTAATTCACCACCGCTCGCTCGAAACCCCGGTCTCTGCACAACGCCCACCTGCATCGCTGGCCACATCAGGTAGCAGCCACCGCAATCACGCTTTGTCCAGTCAGGAGCGCATACAAACGTGTCCCATCCATCATCGCACTTCTTCCGCCGGTCGGGAAGTTCGCAGAAAAAGCCTTAATCGTTTCCAACCCATTTTTAGCAAGTGAATCCGTCGACAGCTCACGAGCTACTTCACCGTCACTCCGGCAGGCTGAATATCGGCATCACTGGAACGGATCTAATCATCCGGGATCTTCGAGCACAAGACTTGCATCTGCTCAATAGCCCTTCTAATTACTATTGTTGCGTGGCAGCCTGTTTTCACATCTGCACTGGTAGACGCCTATTGTTGAGAACTTCACGTCTCGACGACTTGCTATTGTGAAGGGTTGAATAGCAACACCTCTGAGGCATATAAGAGTTTATCTTGCCAACGACACCTTGTAATCTGGACATCAACATACAACATCATGGCTTACTGCACTGCCACTGCCAAGCAGAATGAGGACGCCCTCGCACACTTCATCTATATGCCGGTCTCGCAGGAAATGGTGTCCTACCTGGCTCACAAGGCTTCACAAGTAATTCAATGCGAAGGCCAACAATCTCAATCGAGCAAGGGCCTTCCACCTACACCACCGTCCACGCCTCCGCAACATGTAGCTGCCGGATACTTCGAGCCAGCGCTGCCGTCGTTGGAGCTCTTCATCACCAACCTAGTCGAGCGATCGCACGTCCAGGTGCCGACCCTGATGACATCTCTGGCGTACCTCGCCAGATTACAGGCTCGACTGCCCCCAGTCGCCAAGGGCATGAAGTGTACAGCACACCGCATCTTCCTGGCTGCTCTGATCTTGGCCGCCAAGAACCTTAACGACTCGTCACCCAAGAACAAGCACTGGGCGCGGTACACTTCCGTCCCAGGCTACAGTCACTTCTGCTTCAGCTTGACAGAAGTCAACTTGATGGAGAGGCAAATGCTGGGCTTGCTCGACTTTGATTTGAGAATCACCGATGAAGACCTTTACTTCCACCTCAACTACTTTCTGGCTCCAATTCGACGATGGCAGGCTCGCGAAGCAGAGAAGCAGAGAATAGCCGAGCAGCTGGAGATCCAACGGCAGATGTATCAAGCCGAGGAACAGCGTCGCGCGGCACTGATGCCTTCTGCTCTGACCGATTCGCCACGATCATACGTCGACCAGTACGCCTACCGCGCGGCGTACTACTCACAATCTTCAGCCAGCTCAAGAGCTCCATCAAGGACACCGTCACTATCGCCACCCAGCCGCAGCCAATCTTCGGCATCGCAATGCTCCGCAGAGTCCTACGCATCATCAACCTCGCCCTCCAGCATCGCATCATCATACCTCGAGCCTGCAATCTGCGAAGAATCGCCCGTGCAGATCCTCCACGAAAGCCAACTACCTTCAATCGCGCACATGCAGCAGCCGGCAGTCGTCAAGCAGTCCGCAGTAGCTTACGGCCTACCACTCGAGCAGCCCGCGAAGAAGCAGAAGAGCGGCAACATTTTCTCGCGCTTCCTGCCTACCATGAGCCGCTATCAGCTCCCGGGCGGGTATTGAATAGACATAGAACACGACGATCCTGGAGATCATACGGCCGATCATGGATGCTGCGAGCATATGACTGATGATGGCATGATGTGCTTGGGCTGGCTTGAGCATTCATGATGTGTTTGGCATGAATGTCATTGGCGGCATTGCGCTCGGGTATTGTATTTGGTAGAAAACGGTGATACAAGGTAGTCGAGATGAGAAGTCAACTGAAACTTGATTGCTTGGGTTACCCTGTCTCGGACTGAACGTGGTTCCCTGACTCTCCGAAACAGTTCTTGATTGACAAGCGCTTAATCTGCTTTGCCTCTGCCCTCAATTATCATCACATTATGAATGCAAGGCAACGACAACTCTTGCTGTGCTCACCAGGCATGAGAGTGCGTGACTGTCGACACGGAGCGCGCGCCGAATCCCGGAGTCTTTTAGCGAGAAGAAGAAATCATGCTGCCCACAGCTAGCCAAGCTTATGGCATTTGTAAAAGTCGTGCAGGATGCAGGAGAGCGCAGGATGGACGTGCAGGAGACTATTGATCATCACGCTCTGCTTCCGCTCGTGCAGGAATCGATGCGAGGTATCCTGTGATCGAATATACTCTCGGATTCATACGCGGAATTGAACATACTGCGCTGTATCGCCTGATTGAGATGCAACGCAAGTGACACCGGTTCAGCCATCACCCGCAACCTCAATGCTCGTCTTTGGTCGGGCTTTATTCAGACCCTCCAACAAGACACAGGCCTTGCATACGGCTTGCGAGGACAAGTATCCGCACCGCTCGCATTGTCCCAATTTCTGTCTTGGCGGGGCGTCCTTGCTCGCCTTGCGGTTGGACCTTTTCTCTTGTTTTGTGCGGATTGGGACAGTGTTCAAAGAGTGAATGTGGATTGTCTGGTCGGCGGCGTTGGGTGGTGCTGCCGTCGTATGTCTGTCGTGGTTATGTCCATTGATTGTCCTTGCAGGCAACTTGATCTCGGTCTCCGTCTCCTCAGCTTGCTCATCTCGCTGCAGCTTCTTCTCCATTTCTGCCATCTCGCCGCCTGTCTGGCTTTGATTGTTCCCACACCCTCCTCCATCCACCGCAGCAGCTTGATTGCTTCGAGGCCCACTCGCATCGGGCACAAGCTTCGCCATATCGATGCCGGACTTGACAACATCCAATATACTCTCCGGCCGGATACGCTCGAGGTTCTTGATGAGGGTTCTGGCGGAGCCGCGAAAAGCTTCGGGACTGTATATGCATTCCGTACTGAAGTAATCTAGCTTCTTGTGATGGGCATAGAGCACAATCTCCTTCTCATACGCATACATCAGCGGCTTACTGCGCTTTACGTTGGTGAACGACACAGCCTCGCCCGCTCTCGGGAGAGTGGCAGATGGTGTGCTGGTTACAATGCTCGTGGCCCGGCTCAGTCTGGGCAGGTCTCCTCTCAGCAGATTCATGAGTACTGTCTCTGCTACATCATCCGCATTGTGCCCCGTCACGACGTGTCCCACCCCCAGCATCGCAGCTCCGCGATCCAGAGCCTGCCGTCTGAAGACGCCACAGTATGTGCAATTTCCCTTCTTCCCGATCTGTTGCACCACTTGATCCATACTCCATCCGTACAGCTCTTGATAGCTCACAATCTTGAGCGGTAGTTCGTACTGTGCAGCATGCCTCCTGACAGCGTCCAGACTGTGGTCGCGGTATCCTGTAATGCCCTCGTCGATGGACAGCAGTACGAGGTCCAAGCCCCAGCCACGACGGTCGTTGAGTGTTTTGAGCACCGAGGCGAGCACTGTGCTATCTTTGCCTCCTGATGCGCCGATTGCGACTCGCTCTCCGGGGTGGAATAGTCCAGTCGACTCGACAGTCTCAGCGACCTCTTTTTCGAAGGTTGAGATAAAGCAAGGTGCACAGATTCGGGAGTGATTCTTCGGACGCAGAATCTGAGCTCGATTGTCATTGCATAGCTGGCATTTGCTGGGAGGCATATTTGTAGAATGAAGAGTTGAGCAAGAGGATGGCAACGCTTTGGATTCTCATAGCATGTGATTAGACCCACTTTGCGGAAAACCACCGCCTGCTTCCTCTGCTCTGTCTTCCATCACCATCTCATATCGAACAGTCGATGAGACGTTGCCTGGTCTGACCGGCTAGTCAACGGCTCGTCGGCAGAATTGCAGCCATCCAGCTAAGAAGCATGTCTCGATGCCACCAGAAATTCATGTGTATCGTTCCTGCCTCATTTGTGCAGCTGGAAAAAGACTAGCGGCTCTCCTGATTGGCCCGAGTCAACTTCCAGCTTTACGTTTCCATCGAGGCGCTTCAAACCAACTTACGTAGATCAAGAATACCCCGTCGTCAGCAGCAGGCTCCAATCATGTACATACACTAGCACCACCTCCCAACCTCGCCCTCTTCGCCCCGTCTTCCCATCTGCATCAGCTCTCCATCCTCTCCCACAATGGCATCCGCACATGGCACACACCTCCGACGATGGCTCTTCGGTCTGCCGCCTGTCGAATGGGGCCTGCAACAGCTACGAGAACTCGTCATCGGCGCCCTCAAGCAGGGTCCCATCCCCCGACACGTCGCTTTTGTGATGGATGGGAATCGACGATACGCCCGACAGAACAAGATCGAGACGGTAGAAGGACATCATCTCGGTTTCGAGGCACTGGCGAGGATCTTGGAGGTCTGCTACAAGAGCGGTGTAAGAGTGGTCACCATCTACGCCTTCTCCATCGAGAACTTCAAGAGGAGCAAGTACGAGGTCGATGGATTGATGGACATGGCCAAGACGAAGTTGGTGCAGATGTCACAGCATGGAGAGCTGTTCGAGCGATATGGCGCCAGCGTGAGGATATTGGGTGATAAGAGTTTAGTGCGACCGGACGTGCTGGAACAGGTGGACCGGGCAGTGGAGATGACCAAGCATAATGATCAGGCCGTGCTTAATGTGTGTTTCCCGTATACGAGCAGAGAAGAGATGACGCATTCCATACGGGAGACGGTGAGGGAGTTCAGTACGCCGAAAGTGAGGCTGGGCGATGCGGTCAAGAGGGGGTTCAGCGAGAGTCATATCCAGCGAAACATACGGAGGCGACAGCTCAGTGATGTGACAGAGGAAGACGTGCCATCAAAACATGATATGCAGGATCTTACGAACGGTGATGCAACGACAGGAACATCAGACGCGGAAAGCACAGAGATTTCGGAGCAAGACCTGGACAGCGCGTCGCAGCTCCAAGCCGCCAGCTCGCAGACATCCCACTCGACCTCGCCTAATTTGCAGCCCACGAAGCCTCTCGCGTTTAATCTAGCGAATTCCAAACAACGGCTTCCCGATCCGGAGATGCTCACGGCAGACGACTTACACCGGAATGTGTACACGTACGACGCACCGCCTTTGGACCTGCTGATCCGCACGTCGGGCGTGTACCGGCTATCCGACTTTATGCTCTGGCAATGCCATGAGGATACCGAGATTCGGTTTCTGAACACGCTGTGGCCGGAATTTGATCTGTGGCAGTTCCTGCCGGTGCTTGTGGAGTGGCAATGGCTGCAGCGGCGTGGTGGAGAGGAAGGCGTGAAGGTTGCTTGAGGTGGTGAGTATAGCGAGGTGTAGAAGACTGCATGGCGGTTAGGTTGTATGATACCCTTTTGCTAGACAGTGGCTAGATGTAGAGATTAACGCGTTCGGAAGCATGACAAGTGTAGAACGACATGCCTGGTCGAACAGAACTACCATCTCTGCGATCGCCCAGCTCTTCATGATCGCATGCACTCGCCACGACATGCTAGTCAATCAAAACGGCTCATCACAAAACAAAATCTAGAGATCCGGCAAGTCTCGAAAAGGGTATTTAATACTATCTATCAGTCATCAAGAGTCATCACTTCAACAGCCCGTCCCCAATCGGCTGGACGTCAAGGGTATCGATTTAATACTTATCCCAATCCATCGCTGTCGGCCAAAAACAAAAGAGATTCGTCAAAACTTTTGCCCACCGTTACAAAAACTCACCGCCACGGCTTTCTGGATGTGACAGCCTCCCTAAGACTGCCGCGTCGTCTGGAATGGCTTTGGCGGGCTTCTTTTGCTGACGTTGAGGTAGTTGGAGAATTATCCGAGCCGTTGAGCATCGCTGGGGGGGGCGTCGAGGTGGTTTTGGAGCTGTCGCGGCGCTTGAAGATGTTTGGCTTTTTCTCCTTTTGCGACGATGCAGTCTTGGGATTTTCCGGCGGAAGTGCAGTCGTAGGTCGTGCAATTGCTGAGTCGGTCTTGACGCGAGAGTTGAGGGATGGTCTTCGGCTATCTGACTTTACATGCTGATGATCGGAAGGCGGTTTTGGCTTGTCGTGACTCGTGCTCGGCCGTCTTACATTATTGACGTAAGCAGAGCTTGGCGTGGAGGTCAACGTTGGCAGAGCAGTT
This sequence comes from Teratosphaeria nubilosa, assembly GCA_010093825.1. NCBI lineage: Eukaryota > Fungi > Ascomycota > Dothideomycetes > Mycosphaerellales > Teratosphaeriaceae > Teratosphaeria > Teratosphaeria nubilosa. The sequence continues at coordinate 59,032 of ML995903.1, forward strand.
CTTCGTGTCGGCGACCGTACCGACTCTGCCTTCTCGGAATGACTGTTAGACAACCGGCGGAAGAGCTTCTGCGTCCTCTGACTGAGTGAACGGCTGGGCGATGTCACGGTCGTGTCCTCGCCGGGTGTCAGCGATGGCTTGCGGCCTCGTTCGCCGTGGACAACCGTCCGGTTGCTCGACGAGGCGGATTGATGCGAGCGAGCGCTGGTGCTCTCGATAGTCGCTTTCGATCCGTGCGTCACAACTCTCGTCATGGAGCCAAGAAAGATTGGGCTTGATTCCGCGCGTCCGAGACTCGGCTTGCGTGGACTGGGCGAGACATCTGAGCCTGAGACTCTCCTTCGAAAGGGCTGTGTAGGCGATACGACACCATCCGCAGACAGTTGCGCGGCCGGTGGCTTGCCGTGATTGAGGAAGCGGCTGGGCGTGCCCATCAGGATGGAGTTGCCGTCCGGAAAGCCGTCGTAGTTCAGACTAAGATCCTTGACGGTCACAGAAAGGGCATCCTCGTCATCATCGGAGCTGTCGTCCTTTGCGTTTCCAGCAACGGCATCTTCTCGAAAGCGCATATGATTGAGATACGCGCTCTTCAGCTCAATCGAGGAGCGCATTTGCTTGGGAGCTGTGCGCGTAACGGGCTGGAGCGGATCGAAGCCTCGAACGATTGCTGGAGTGGTGTCGAGAAGAGTTCGCTCGCCCGCCACACTCGAACACGAACTACGCAGCATTCGCGTGCCGACGCTGTCTGGTGACATTTGCTTTGGTCTTCGCTGCTTAGAGGAGGCTGGACCATCTTGAAGCAGCTCGGCGGACACAGCTTCGTCGAGCGACTGATATCCTGCATCATCTCCAGGACTGATCGGCGACGTCACTCGTGCTGTATGCTGTGACAAGGGAGATGTGGTTCTCGTAATCTTCGAAGGCGTATCATCCAGATCGCTGTCGCCATTGTCGATCCATCGGCTGACTCGATTGATGCTGTCTTGACGATATTCCGAGTACGGCACTTCTAATGTCTCCCCATCAACGCCCTCCCAGGCGAATTTCTCTGGAGTGGCCTGCTTCGGACTGTACAGCGATGGAAAGCTGCTTTCGCTGAGCGTACTCAGCCTGGGTGAGTTGAGTAGGTCGTTGTCCTCCAGCCTGCTACGCTTAGAGAGCAGAGAGTTGAAGCTTTGAACCGGACGCAGGCTTTGCGAGTTTTCGAGGTAGACACTGCGTAGGGCGTGCGTGCTCGACTTCTTCTGGCTCATAAAGGATGGCTCGCGGCGCATTCGAGCGGGTGTCTTGTCGGCAATGAGCAGACTTTGCAATTTCTTCGAAGCCGCAGAGGCCGCCGGTGGTGGATGGCGCGAGGGAGACGACTTTGACGGCTGTTTCCGCAGCTCTGGCGGCGAGGAAGGCGGTGCTGGTTCGTGGGTCTCGGTGCCAGCGTATCCAGAGTCGGCTTGGGCGGTTGACGGCCGGGTCTGGGTCCTGCGCTCGTCCATCTCGGCCACCTTGTCCTCCAACTCGCAGATGATGTCCATGGCCTCCTCGACCGCCTTGTCGCGTTTCTCCAGCTCCTCCACCAGCTTCGTGTTGATCTCCAGCAGCTGCGTGTGCTCATCCTCCAACTGCTGTGCCCGTTCAAACTGCGCGCGCATGGCCTCGATCTGCTGCTGCAACTTTTGCGTCTGCTCCCGCCGGTGACTCAACTCCAGCTTTAATGCGAAATTCTGCTTGTTTAGCTTGTCCAACTGTCCATCCAGATCCTTGACGCCCATCGAAGGGCGTTTGTGATACCCGCTGCTCGCATGATCTGAACTGACTGACGCGGCCGCCAACGGCGAGCTCTCGTACATCCTCGTCGCGCGGGCTCGGCTTGCTTCTGCCTCGTCGAAGAAGATGTCATCGTCGCCGGCTCTCCTAGGTCCAAAGTCGGACTGGCGAGTGCGCTTCGGATGGAGATTCCGTCGTCTCTCCTGCAAACGCTCCTGAAGGTACTGACTCGCGGGCAGCACTTCTTGCCGTCCGGTGCCGTAGTAGGACTCCATCGTGTGGTGATGTTGGGGAGTGAAGACGTGGTTATGTGTGTGGCAGGTGAAGGCGGTGCATGGCGTTTGTTGCGTCTGGCGTTGTCATTTGCTGGTGGTACAAGGCGTGAAGCGGTGTATGTTCGGCCTTAGGAGATGCGGCGTCGTCCCAATCTTACGGGCGGTGTTAGACTGGCATGCGGCATGTTCTCAAGTCGAATAAGTCTAAAGGGATGGGTGTGATGGCAGCCGTGGTGCGCATCGAATGCATGCACCAGGCCCCTGCCCGCTCACACAACAAAACACTGGTTGCATGCACTGCGGCTGTTTAGCTGCCGTTTTAGCGCTGCCCTCCGAGGCTGATCAAACTTTGGCTGGGGCCCGGATAAATGTGCTTCGCATCGATTTGTGCAGAATCTGTACAGTAAGTGCAGGCGTCGTTGGGCTTCGCGGTGATGGTCTACTCCTCCTCCTCATTCGAGCCCAATCACAGACACCACCAGGATCCTAAAATCCTCCATCACCACCCTACGAATCATCACGCTAGCTGACCGTTGATACGAGCCGGGACGGGCGTACCAGGCCGACCGTGGATCTCCCGCAAACTTCAAATGTTGTTCCTGGATCGGCACGAAAGAGCCCAGAGTCCACACGAAGACATTCTGCAAGCCAAATCGTTCAACGCCCAAGCCTTCGTACAACATACGGCGTTTCAGATCACTGTCACCGGCCAGACGCTGCGAACCGCTGTAGTGATCGACATGCTCATCCCTGTCCTCTCCCTCGCCCTGTCGTTCGCCCTGCAGAAGTGAGCTTCTTCTCCAATTTTGGCGGAGGATCGTCAACTCAGCACGAGCGTGCATTTGTACCACACCGGCCACACGAGCAGCTCCAAAATGCTACCTCCTAAGCTACACGTCGGTCGAGACATTGCCGGCTCTAGATTTTCGGGCATCCACTTCCACGCGACGTTGGATCCTAACACAGCATTGGCTTTGTCATCAAAATCCTTGCCAGCCATCTCCAGTCCAAACCTTCTGCTACCCGCGCGCCTGGTTCGTGTCAGAAGCACAGCAAAACGGCCGATTCTGCTTCTAAGGAATGAATCTGCTACGCTGAGTAGGTCTTGCTAGGTGGGATGTCGAGATTGCATTCAGACCGGCACTTAGGATCGCAGAGGTTGAGTACGGTTTTTCCTAACAGCATGCAGGCATCAGCTGAAATGCCTTTATGAAAGTTGAAGCCCAGCCATCACATCATCGAGTATGCGTCTTAAAAGCATGCTTCTGGCATGTAACATGCAGGACGAAGTTCCAGTCTGACTTCGTGACGAGATCTATCGAATATGACAATCACATCAACACATCCTCCCAGAAGCAATACCGAGGACCATCTCAGAATGCGGCCACAGAAACACCCTAACTGCCGCTGTCTTGTTTCACTCTATGCACATGTCAAAGAGGATAAACCACGATGCAGCTGCGTCGAGGATTTTGCGCCATACTTCAATGACTTGCATGTTTCAGCAAGGATGGCTGTACCAGTTGGTGTTGGGCGGAAACGAGAGAACCAAGAAACGAGCGCTTCAGTATGGACATTGACGACCTGCATATTCAGCCTCATGTGCCACCAGGGTTCTGCCAGCACGTTTAGGATATCGTTCTGGTCATCGCCCGTCATGCGTCGTTCATGTTTAGTCGCGCTGGGTTTATGAATCATCAATCTTCACGAATCATCACTCTTCATGTCCTGACAGCTTTAAGCATTGTTGCTAAGGCCCGGTTTTCTGTCTGGACAGGATCCAACGATCATCTTTCTGGGTCATCCCAGACGTCAACTCGCGAACCCCATCCGTTAATCCAGTTCGGTTCCCATCCGACGATGCCTGACGCTCAATTAATCTGGCTTATCTCGTGCTGCATAAACCGTTGCTCAAGTCGGGCGGGTAAGTCTAGCCGACGTAGATGAACGCAATGTCATTGTCTGGATGGACCACCTGCCACGCTCAGGTCTTGAAGACTTTGTCATGTGGAGGCATCACACTACATCCGCCCATACCACGCTCCAACCCCAGTAATACCCTCGTGCTTCACACACATCCATGCCCCACTCACCCCGTCCCGCCGCCACTCAATTTTACTAGCCCCATCCCTCGTCATCATCTCATCGAAACGACAACTCCTCGCCCTCAGACTCACCCATACAACCGCCCGCTCCACCTGCCGCTTCACTCCCGTCCGCCTCAACTTCGCCTTGACATCCAGAATCTCCACACCCCACGTCGGCTGCTCGGAATTCTTGCGTTGGAAATTCGCCAAGATCTCTGCGGCGGAGGACAATTCGAGGTGTTGCGCGGTTCCTTGCGAGTCGACCATGGAGCTTTCGAAGTGGGGTCTAGATAGGCTTGGAGGTAGGGGTCGTCGGTTAGGCCGAGAGCGAGGCTTTGGGCCATTTTTGTTGAGAGGTCTTCCAGGGCTGGGGCTATTGCTGTTGCTTTGGAGAGGCCGTAGGGGTCGTTGGGAGTCAAGGTGTCTGGGGTTTGTGATGTGGACATGGTTGGAGGATCTGAGGATTGATTTGGGGGATCAGTAGCCTATGCTCGATCGCTGATTAGGCATGAGGAGAATATGCTGACAACAACATTCATTGCTTAGCCTCAACGATGCATACGACTACAATTATCGCGGCTGAAATAGAAGCCGGCATGATCACTTCTGGCCAGTGTAGATGCAACACAGCCTGAAGAAGTCAGTGTATCGAACCGTCGGGTAGTCTTATTGAACGAAGCCCGATGATTAGGACAGAAATGATAACAAGGAGAATGTCACGATTACCAACCAGGAGGATCGGTAAAAGACGGCGACGGCCTGCTCGCGTGGCTGACCATGACGCATGCACGTGCACAAAGATCAGTATCACTCACCGGTCGATGAAACTCACCACGGCACACTCATCGCGCACGCTCTCAGCACTCGCTGTCTTGGTAATTGCTCTCCTCATGACCCGTCGCAACCGCCAACCCTCCCTCACAGCAGACGATGGCACCACACCCGTCTCGCTACCCGCCGAATCAATATCAGCACCATCCACGTTCAATGATGGTCTTCCCCTGCCGAAAATGATTGTCTTTGACCTGGACTACACATTATGGCCGTTCTGGGTGGATACGCATGTCACCGGGCCACTGAAAGCAACCAAAGACAATGGTCTTACAGTCCAAGACTCGTATGGTGGGTCCTATGGCTTCTACAACGATGTCGCCGGCATCCTCGCCGGCATCAAATCCAAAGGTATAATCCTCGGCGCCGCCAGTCGAACCTGTGCACCGGATCTCGCGCGGTCGATGCTCTCAACTCTTCGCATTCCCACGCGCGAGTCAGACGAGTGGCCGCGAGCGATTGACTTGTTTGATTGGCTGGAGATCTATCCGGGCAGCAAGACGACGCATTTTCAGAAGCTGCAGAAGAGGAGTGGGGTGGAGTTTGAGGAGATGTTGTTTTTTGATGATGAGAGTCGGAATCGGAATGTGGAGGGTTTGGGTGTGGTGATGCAGTTGGTTAGGGATGGGGTGACGAGGAGGGAGGTCGATGATGGGGTGAGGGCGTGGAGGAAGAGGAGTGGGAGGTAGTGGGTGGTTGAGGGAGAAAGCGAGGCATGGACTCTTCGCGGTGATTTGGCTCGAAGATGGCTTGTTATAGTAAATGGTTAGGACGCCTGCTTTACGCAAGGCAGGTTCATGAGTACGACGGATACAGTGGATTGTAGCTGGATAGACGAGCGAGACGTGACAGATGGAGGGTGATCATTCAGGCAGTCTCGGCCTCAGAGGATCAGCCATTGGCGGTGGCGGAGTCGATGGGGAGATGACAGCCAAGTCGTGGCGCATGTAGGGAATACTGTAGAGAGTTGATGTGTACTAGTAGACGTGTAAATTAGGTTGATCACGTTTCCCTGTGACTTCAAGTTGAAACAATCATTTGCGTGAAAGAAGAAAGAGTGAGGCAAACGCGCTCACTCGGCGCCTCCCGAATTGATCTTCGCTTACTTAGCTTACCTCCACTCTCCCTCCATCGCCTCAACTTGAACTCAGAACATGCCGCTCTGACGAACTCGACCACCATGGATCCCGCCAGAGCACACGCCGCAGGTCTGGGCGTGAGCAAGTCGACGTCTGTCGTGGCCGAGAATCCTCTGTCGACCGCCCCAGCCAGCCCCACCGACGAACCGCCCAACCCCATCGACGCCGCCCGCGAAACCACCACCACCACCACGTACGACATGCCGCCGCCCAACACCACCGTCGGCTCCTTCTCCTACGGGCCCGCCATCCAGAAGACCACCACCACCGTCACCACCACCACCACCATCAGCCTGCCCCCCATCGCCATCAAGCCGCCGTCCGATCTGCACGAGCGAGACCCGAGGCAGTACCCGCTGGCCTTTACCCCGACGCCGCACCAATTCAAGCACATCACATACAACTGCAACGGCCGACCGACTTCGTTCTTCGAGGCCGACGACCCGAAAGAGACGACGCGGAGATGGCACGAACAACACGCGAAGCTCTCCAAGCACAACGGCTCGCTCAGCACCGTGACGAGGCAGGAGAACTACGAGACGCCCACGAGGAGTGGAAAAGAATCGGGCCAGAGCGTGGGCAAGGAGGGGAGTGGCAGCTTGAAGCGGACCGCCACGCCCGTATCCATATCCGAGGCGGCAGAGCTTGCCAGTCAGGAGCGGAGGGTCAAGAAGCCGCGGTCGACACTCGAGAGGACATTGTCGGAAAAGGCAGAGATACGCGCGTTGAATCAGTTCAAGCCGCCGAGCACACTTTCACCCGTCACTCCAGGTACCGAGCACGGCGAGATGAGCTTGTTGCCACCCAAGGCCGGCAGCAGCAGGCCGGATGTCAAGAGGAAGAAGGATAAGGCGCGGCTGTCGCAGTCGAAGTTGCGGGAGGTGCAGGATGGGGATGTGCAGATGGAGGAGAATGAGGAGCAGGAGGAAGAGTCGCAAAACGGGCCACCATTTTACGGCAGACACGGCAAGAAGAAGCGGGGTCTGGGAGATACGAGTGCGGTGGGCGGCGCGGATCAGAGCGCGGCTGTGGCAACGCCGACTGCAGACGTCGATTACGAGCCGGTGCGTACAGACTCGCGTAGGCCGCGTCCGCCAAGCATCGTGACGAGCTCGCAGCAGGACGCCAGCCTTCCCAGCCCGAGTCTGTCTCCGATAACAGCGGCGGCGAATGCGGCGAACAGGAATAGGAATGCGTTTGAGGATTCATTTGCCGAGCACATCGAAGAGAATGGTGGGAAGGAAGAGAGGACATGTCTGATACCGCCTCAGAAGCCGACAGTGCAGGATATACCGGCGATGGTCAAGGCGTTTGACAGCATGGCACCAGACATGCAGTCGTGGGTCATGTACCAGTTCTTGCGGAGGTGCGCTAAGCCAACATTGCAAATGGTCGCCGGGGTCGTCAATCCTGCTTTGAAGTGCGATCCATTCAATGTCTTGCCGCCGGAGCTGGGCCTGAATATCGCTCGATTTTTGGATGCTCCCAGCATGTGTCGCGCAGCTCAGGTGTCGCGCCGGTGGAGGCAGCTGGTGAATTCGAACGAGACGGCGTGGAAGGACCTCCTGGATCGCGACGACTTTGTGCTGCCAGACGGCGAGATTGCGCGCGCGGTCAAGGAAGGCTGGGGTTGGCAGAATCCAGGGATCAACGGCTGGGAGAGGGATCTCAGCAAGACCCTGCGCAAGACCACGCCCGAGCCTGTCGTCGCCAGCGTCCCTGCAAGCACGTATGTTAGTGACGACGACGACGAGGGGTCCAGCAGACTGCGAAGAAAGGCGAATGGCAAGCACTCGAGCGCCAAGAAGTTCAAGCGTCGTTCCGCTCAAGCATCGTCGTCTGCCACTAAGCCTACGACTCTCGCTCCGTGGCGTCGCACCTTCGCCAGTGCAAAGGGGCCAAACGGGTACGCCGAGGCGGCTGCAGAAGCTGTGCCCGAGACGGGCGAGCATCCCGCGGTTGGCCTGCCGAGCTTGAAGAACATGCACCTCTTCAAAGCTCTCTACCAACGCCACTACCTCATTCGCAAAGCCTGGATGCAGGAAGAGTCCAAGCCAATGCATCTGGCCTTCCGCGCCCACCATCGGCACGTGGTTACTTGCCTGCTGTTCGATAGTGACAAGATCCTGACGGGGAGTGATGACACCAAGATTAACGTGTACGATACGAAGACGGGCGCTCTCCGTACTCGGCTTGAGGGCCACGAGGGCGGCGTGTGGGCTCTGCAGTATGACGGGAATACACTCGTCTCTGGATCGACAGACCGCAGCGTGCGGGTGTGGGATATTGAGACGGGACGCTGTCTACAGGTGTTTCAGGGGCACACATCAACCGTGCGCTGTCTGGTTATTCTGCGCCCGGTCGAGATTGGCAAGGAGCAGGATGGCAGTCCGATTATGATGCCCAAGGAGCCGCTGATCATCACGGGCTCCCGCGACTCGACATTGCGTGTGTGGAAGTTGCCTCAGCCGGGCGATCGTGCGGTCTTCCAGGCTGGTCCACCGGCTAACGACCGCGAGAATCCGTACTTCCTCCGCACGCTGTCAGGCCATCATAATTCAGTTCGTGCGATTGCGGCGCACGGCGATACACTCGTCTCGGGCTCCTACGACTGCACTGTGCGTGTTTGGAAGATTTCGACGGGCGAGTTAACCTACCGTCTTCAAGGCCACACTCAGAAAGTCTACAGCGTCGTGTTGGATCATGCTCGCGATCGTTGCATTTCTGGGTCGATGGACAATCTGGTCAAGGTTTGGGACTTGCCGTCTGGGACTTGCCTCTTCAATTTGGAAGGCCACACTTCGTTGGTGGGACTTTTAGATCTCAGCCACGATCGTCTGGTCAGTGCTGCGGCTGATAGTACACTGCGCATTTGGGACCCGGAGACTGGCGTCTGCAAGGCTACGCTGAGTGCGCATACGGGGGCCATTACTTGTTTCCAGCATGATGGGCAGAAAGTCATCTCGGGCTCCGATCGGACGCTGAAGATGTGGAATGTCAAGAATGGTGATTGTGTGCGTGACTTGCTTACGGATTTGAGTGGCGTGTGGCAGGTTCGTTTTGATGAGAGGAGATGCGTTGCCGCCGTGCAGCGCAACAATCTGACGTATATTGAGGTGAGTCTTCTCGTGAGTGGCTTATGAGCACGTATTGACAGTCATGCAGGTTCTGGACTTTGGCGCCGCTCGTGATGGCGAGAAGCCTCGTCGTCTTGGTCGTCGGATTGTGGTGAATGCACGAGGGCATGAGATTGACGACGTCGAGGCTCCTGCTCCACCCGCTGCCGAACCGGCTGTCGATGCTGATGTTTAGGAGTCTATGATCGAATGGCATCTTCACGGCTAGGAGATGATATCAACCTGCTTCTGCGTATGAATTTGAGCGAGTGAGCGTTGATGGCGGATACGATGGGTTTAGCAGGCATTTGTCCTTCTCATCGGCAACGAAATGGGTTATGGATGAAGTTTAGGCGGCGTATCGGTCGCATTCTGAGCATAGTTTTTACGTGATACCACTACACAGTTACGGGCATAGATGGGATGGAGTTGATAATGAGATTGATGCGTCTCATATTCTTTTCATATTCATCCACATGTCCTCTCATATTCATTCTCTGAGCGACTTACTGACCGAGCTTGGCGCGGCTCTCGCGAATCTCCAACGCTCGCTCTTCAATCCACACTCAACTCTCAACTCCACCAGCCCTACACCGATAGATAATCTCCCAGCCACCTCACCACCTCCCATCCCCAACCATGGCCATCACCAAAAAAGACCGCATCGCGCGCGAACATCGCGCCGCCGACAAAGCTGGCACGCGCGTCCAAGTGCACAAGAACGGGACGCCAGTGAAAGCTCCCAAGGCCAAGTCGATCTGTGCGTATTGTAGGAAGGAGTTGGTGAGTTTTGGACACTATTATTCGAGTGGGTGGTGGTTTGGGTATGGCTGATGATGTGATGTGGCAGGATAAGGATAATAAGAAGATTTTGGAGCAGCATGCTAGTACGCATTCTGGGGATTGGACGAAGGAGAGGTGTTGGCCGGATGATTTTTAGGGGGTGGTATCTTGATGGGTGGGTGCGCTGAGTAGTGGAGGGAGGTGGGTAGGATTAGGTGGTGAAGTGGTCATGATTGGTTGGGGTGAGATGGTCAGGATCAGGTGGAGATGGTCAAGATTAGGTGGAGTGCCAGGACAGGTCTTCTTTGATGACGAATGCTGTCCATGGCACAGCTGCGACGATCAGCTGGTAAGTGATGCTGTGGACTAGAGAGATATCAAAGAGATGGCGGTCAGGAATTCGAAGCCCTACACCTCTTGCATCAGTTTCCCATCATATCAATGGACGGAACTAATAATTGATTTGCAAGGGATTAGAGTACTCCCAGCTGATTGCTTGGCTTAACAACAAGCACAATATCTCACGCACACCGCCCGCGAAGACCTAATACCGTTGTGGACGTTATGGCGAAGGTTCAGAGTAAGATTTACCGACGACGTCAAGCGCAGCGTATCAGATTGACTTGTGGTTACTTCTTACAGTTTATATGGTTCAACAACGCATCGATGCCGAGTCACTGTCCAGCGTCATTCGAGGTTGCTGAATTCATAAATATGTCCCGCTGTACTCTCTTTATTCTTCATCTTCTAACGCAAAATGAAGCTTGCCTCTGCTACCTTCCTCGCTCTCACTTCGATAGCCTCAGCTCAAAACGCCTCCAACATCATCTCAATCCCATACGAATACACTTACCTCCTCCCCGACGGCTGGTCCTTCAACCCGAATTACACCTTTGTAAATAGCACTTCCGTCCCGACAAACTCTACAACTCCTTACAACACCTCCACCGACAGTTCCATCAACAGCCTCCTCTCAACCGCAGCAACAAAACCCTTCATCTCCTACGACGACAGCTTCCTCGACATCCTAGAACCTAATCCAACCCCCGAACTCGTCGCCCAAGCCTCGACTTTTGAATTCTACGAAGCCGCCGTTTGGGTCCCCGAGCGGAATGAAGTCTGGTTCTCGACGTCTGCGCAGCAGAACTCTGAGATTCCGGGGTATGTTTCGGTTTACAGCTTAGAGACGAACAGCACGTACCGTCTCAATGGCACGAAAGGCGGAGAAGTCATGTACCCAAATGGTGGGTATTATTTCAAAGGCAAAGTCTACTTTACCACCTTCGCCAGCAACACGACGTACCGTGGCGGGATTGTGTCGGTGAATGTGACGAGTTTGGAGGTCGAGACGGTGCTGAACAGTTATTTTGGGCTGCCGTTCGACGGGATCGATGACTTGGTTTGGGTGAAGCAGGGGAATAAGAAGTACCTCTATTTTTCGGATTTTTACTACGTGAACTCTGCGTATCCGAATATCACGACTGCTGATTCGATTCCGGTGAAGAGGCCTTCGTTACCGGCGGGCGTGTGGAGGTATGATCCGCAGGAGGGAACGGTATTGCAGGTCATCGGCCGGAACGAGATCGAGCCGAATGGGATTCGTGTGAGTCCGGATCAGAGGTACCTTTATGTCACGGACAACGGCAACATCCAATACGGCATTCTCAACTACGCTCCTCCCACCGGCTCAGGAAGCGTCAGCTGGACGGGACCATACATCTACCGCTACGAGTTGGATGAAGAGATGTACCCTACCAACCGTCGGCTCTTCGGGACAGTACGGTTGGGTATCGCAGATGGGTTGCATGTGGATGATGATGGGAACGTGTGGAGTGCCGAATATGAGGGGGTTGTGGTGAGGAGTCCGAAGGGGAAGATTCTGGGGGTGTTTAATGCCGAGTTTTTTGGGGCTGGGTTTGGGAAGGGGGGGACGCCGTCGGCACAGTTTGCGTTGGCGGGTGATACGTTTGTGTATGGGGATGTGGAGAGGGTTTGGATTGTGAAGTTGGGGAGGGAGGTTGTTAGTAGGGGGAGTGTGATTGCTAATTGAGGAACTCTTATTTTGACTACCACTCCCTCGCATGCCTCCTTTGGCTACTACTTCCCATCGTAAAATCAATACAACTCTCATACGTCTGATTTATATTCTCGGCATTCCAGAACATCTGAATCACACACTCCCCAGCTGTGGCACATTTACTCCCCAAATCCGTCGGCATCGTGATGGTGAAATTCTCCTGCGATGTCACCTTTGGGACGGCGTTCGAGGCGTAGACGTCCCAGTGGGATAAGTTGGCTGCCAGGGTCGTGTTGGAGGAGGTGGCGATGATGGAGACGTTGGCATAGCCGGTGTGAGGGGCGACCTGGGTCATCAGCTTGATGTCTTCAGAAGGGAGGATATCAATGTACAATCGGATGATACAGGTCGATGTTCTGTCCAGCGGTGTATTTCTGCACATTATCCGTGTTATCCGCGTATTTCATCCCCTTGCACATCCAGAGGTTGCATTCTTGAGCATTGTAGTCGCCTTGGGTGGCGACGACTTGCTCGAGGCCTTGGATGTTGCCGTTGATGGACCCGGCCATGTTGTAGTAGGCTTGTTGGGAGCAGGCGCCCGCGAAGTGCGTGCCGGGTTGGCGGGCGATGGGGGATTGGAAGTAGCCGTGGGCGGCGCAGAGGGTGGCGAGGGGGAGGATGTTTCGCATTTTTATCCTTCAATCAGTGGATATCAACGAATGTACGGCTCGCAGAGCTCTCAAGAGATGAATGTGATGATGGTCGTCCTTCTAACAGACCTCTTATATATCGCCATCTTCACTCTCAATGCAACACTCGACATAGCATTGTCAAGCGAACCCATATCCGAAGCGGGTCCAGGCCGGCGCTTGCATCAGGTATAGACATTCTCAATCGTCAAGAGTTTTAAGTCTGTGATGATACGGCGATACGCTACATCGTCTCAGGAGCTGCAAGCGAGCTCCGGGCCGGTGTCGGAATGCAACAAGGCTCGTCTTCATCACACTGCCGTCCGCATGACTCGCCCCATCCACGGATACACACTCCCGTTCGCGGGAGGATATCCCATATGCAACAACCCCGAAAAGAACCTCGCCTCCTTCGGCGTGCCGTACTCCATCATCAACATGCTGTCCTCAATCGGCATCAACCCATCATGCGTGCCGTTCACCAATAACAGCCTCGTACTCGGCAGATCCACCACTTTCTGCCCATCCACCTCCTGTTCCAGCAAACTGAAATCCTTCTGCGCGTTATCCAGAAACTCCTCTTCACTCTTATAGCCAAACTTCTCCGTCAATGCAGGCAGGGCCGTCCAGGGATATTCATGGTCTTTCGCTTGTTGCAGCCAGGCGCGGGAGAAGAAGTGATGAGTGCCTGCTCCTTGGCCTACGCTTCCCGCGAGACGATGGCTGTGCGTGTGAGCGGCTCGGATTGCGTTGTGACCACCCGCACTCAATCCCCACGCCATGACTCGTTTCATGTCAAACACGCCTTCTCCCTCCATCCAATCGAGAATGCTCGTCCACAGCCGATCTGGGCTCTTTGCGTCTTTGCGATCAGCTGGACAGTCCGCGGTGCCGGGAATATCCACAATCACGCTCGCCCATCCACGGGCTAAAAACTCGTTCGAGCGGACAGTATTGTCTGGTCTGTGTCCGTCAAGGCCACACATGAGAAGTACAGCAGGAGCGGGGTTTTCCTTCGAGGCATTTGGTGGGATGCGGACGTAGAGCGGAATCTCTTTGCCTTCATCGGTTGCAATGCCAGCGGTGTGAGGGATGACGATGTCTTTGATCGGGACGTCGAAGAGCGAGGCAGCTTTCATATACGCTTTCTTCTGGGCTTCGTATGCCTCTTTCTTGACTTGTGAATTGATGTAGGGAAATCGGGCGATGCGGTAGACGGCACAGGCGCGGAGATAGACATCTATGGCTTCGTGTTTCTTGTCTGAGGAGGCGAGTTGATCTGCTTTTTGGATGAGTTTCTCGCAGGTTGGGAGGAACTCTCCGGTGTATTCTTCGCTGTAGCCGTCGTGGATTTGCTTTTCAATCAGCGTCTCGAATATGGGAGCAAAGTCTTCGTATTTGCCGTCGTGGAAGGGGTCTGATATGTCGATTGTCAGGTTTGTCGTGTGATCGTGAAGAGTTTGGCTTACAGAGACTCCTCTCGCAGGGAAACTTCCATTTCTTGAACCATAGAGCATCAATTGACTCGAGATGCGGATACTTCTGCCAGAACTTGTCGCCTATCAACCATCTTGAGCCGGTTCGAGGGTCGATGTCTGCTTTTGAAGTCATTGTGGGAGAATGGGATGTGGCGGAAGAGATTTTAAGACGAGAAGAAGGTTTATACTTGGATAATAAGTTGGATTGTCCAATCGGACCTGCATCAGCATCGGAGAATACATCAGGGAACCAGTACGTCTGATTATGCTCTGGAACCCCGCAGGAATGAAGTATATACTTGGTGCTAGCCCTAATTCCCGATGAAACTGAGGTGATCGAGGAAGAGAAGAGTTCGAGGTGATTAAGTGTGAATCGATGAGAAGAGTTCTCATTTACGGTATACTCCCATTTATGTTTGCCTGGCATGGTATCCTGGTCCCGCTGTTTGTATATTGATGATGATCGCTGGATTGGCCGGTTCTGGTCGACGATGTTCATCCAAAGTGGAGTAATTGATTGAACACTGACGGCATGTGAAGGAACCCCACCGACAGGGATTATACTCCGACCCACGTGGGATTGAAGCTTGCGCGCGTATTGTTGATACAAACATCACTTTGATAGACAAAAGTCATGATTGACGAGGCGTAGGAGGATGGATCGTTGATGCGATCAACAGCAGATCAACATGTCTGCACCCAAAGACGAATTGAGCAAGAAAGATTCACCCGCCTCACGATCTGCCTCACCAAGAAGTCGCAACCTCGACTATGCCTCGCGCCCCAAGTTCGACCGACTAGGCAATCCCCTCATCGATAGAACCGCCATGTCTGCATACGGCGGCGCAGGCAAGATACGACTTCCCGGCGATCTGGGAGCCAAAGATCCTCGACGACCAAAGTCACCCGCTCCAAGCACACTACCTGGAGATCTAGGACCGAACGATCCGAGAAGACCGAGAAGTACGAACAGTAGTCCTGCTCCTTCTGCCGGTCATAGTCGGAATGCGTCTTATGAAAGCTCTGAGGCGGGGGCGGGCAGATTAGAAGAAGATCCGCCAAGGCCGGAAGATGAACAGCAGGCGAGTGACGAAGATGCGGATGCCGATAATGATAATGATACAGATCGGGATGATGAGGGCAGGGGGCGTGGGAGGAAGCGGCCAGAACCAGGCAGGACGACGAGTGGGAAGTCGGTGGGATTGAGGGATGAGAGTGTGGATTCAGAGGCTGATGTGATCAAGCCGGATCCAACGAAAGGGGAGAGTAAGCTGAGTTTTGCCAGAGATCCGCGGTTGAAGGTGTCGAGTCCGGGTGGTAGGTCGTGTCTTTTACAAACTGCAGTCACGAGCTTATATGATTACAGGCAAGAAGAGAGTACATCCAAGCACTGCATTTGACGCAGCGCCGTCAGGACCATCAACGCCGTTAGGTAGGTCGAGGGCTCTTGAATATTGCTGACAACTCACTTTAAGTGTTGCTGACACCTCACAGGCTCAGACGACGAATCACATTCTGAATTACGTGCAGCCCAAAAGCTCAGCCTCACCACATCAGCCGTCCACAGCACTCCATCAGCCCATCGCGTGATCCGACAGATCATCCGAGGCGATTATGCTCACTTCCAGCGCGAGGCGGAAGAAGGCAGAAGACGACAGAGGATGTACTTGGTCAGCACGGATCTATCACCAGAAAGCGAGTATGCGCTGGAATGGACTATCGGGACTGTGCTGCGAGATGGAGACACGCTTTTCGCCGTCTATGCTTCTGATCTGGAGACCGTGGCGGGTTCAGAAAAGGGTGAGGGGGTAGAGATTGGCCACGGAGCGGAATCGGTCGAAGACACTGCCGCCACCTTACGAGCCCTGCCGGCTACGACTATTCCACCACATTCACCAAGCCCACTGGCGAAAAGTGCCGCCTCAGAAACCCGCAGTCGCAGTCGTGGGGTCTACAGCGCTGCCGAGACTGAACGCCGTCGCGCGATTGAAGAAATCACAGCCAAATGCATCATGCTTCTGCGCAAGACGCGATTGCAGGTCCGCGTCGTGGTCGAAGTCTTTCACTGCAAATCTCCTCGTCACATGATTACGGAGGTCATCGACTTTTTATCGCCGACGCTGGTGGTGATTGGGAGTCGTGGGAGGAGTGCAGTCAAGGGGGTGTTGTTGGGCAGTTTCAGCAATTATTTGGTCACGAAGAGTAGCGTGCCGGTTATGGTGGCGAGGAAGAAGTTGAGGAAGCATTCGAAAAGTGATAAAAGAAATCCGGACGGGACGGTCGTGCCGTATTCGGGGAGTGGGCGGACGGGGAGGTTTAGTAATGTGATTGAGGCGCCGAGGGGGAAGGGGCTGAGGGTGCAGGGGTGGGATAAGGTGGGAATTGATTAGCGGTGACATGATGTATTCTCGTGTCAGTTTTTGAGGCTTGAACAGAGGTAGTCCGATCAGATGAGATGATTTGATCCGATTGCAGAAGTGGGCTTGTTGATTTATTTCGTGGCATGCCTAGCGAGAAAATCTGGATCAGGAGCTGTCTTGGATTGTAGAATATATTTCACAATTTACAGCTTGGTAATAACCAATCAAGCAGAGTTGGCACTTTGGGTAAGAATCCCAACTCGTCTGGTCCACCAGTCGAACTCAGCTAATGACTTGCCAGCGGAGTGGTTAACGCGCTGCCCTGCTATTTCGCCAAATCTATCAGTTCAGGCAGTTGTAAATTTATCTCCATCCTTCAGTCTGAACAATCGCTAATTAGCCACAGCCTTCGGGAGGTGAGAATCTCTAGAAATTACCATGCGACTCCCAGACTCTAATAAGCTTCTTAGCGAGTGTTCGGTGAGTATCCTCCCGCTCATTAAGATATGGAAATAGTGTTAACAAATTATCAGAATCACTCAGGTGTCGCAATAAACTTGTTCTTTTGCGGATTATGTGAGATGAAATTCTTCAAGACTTGTTGATGTAGAGCATTCATCTTTTTGTCGCGATGGATCTAGCGTAAGGCAAAGACTCGAATTGCTCAATTATTGTGAACCATATCAGCACGATCTCTTCGCTTCTTTCAGCGAGTTTCAACAGAGTGGATGGTCTGGCGAGCTTCCACTTCTGAATCTGGAATTGAAGTTGGCATTCGACAAGCATGATATGCGCGAGGTTGAAAGTGAGTATCTCACTATCATGACTTGGAGTGATTACTGCTTCTGTCCGACACTGATGCCTTCAATATGCCATGCCGTCCTCAGTCCATTGCGCGGCACAAGGCTGCGCGGGCTCCTCGTCTCGAATCTCGATATCTTGCACTCCCCGCTGGACAATGCGTCGTGCTTATTGCGCCCATCAAGCTTCTCCGCGAGCGTATTGCCGTCGTCGTTCAAGCACAGGCAGCGCATCTTGATCATTAAGCATTTTCCCACCCCTACTTCCTACATATTGCCCCCCTCCTCCTTCCACCTCCTCAAATACTCCTTGCCGTCCAGCGCACTGTTGGTCTTGGTATGCGAAAAGCTATCCCGCGGCTTCTTGATGCGTAGGGCAACAAATGGGGTGAGCTGATCTACGATCAGCATATCTCTCGATCCCTATTGATTTTTCCTTGCCTCAAAATCAGTCAAATCCGGACAGACATAAGTCCTGACTTTCCTCCAATCAATCACATAACCGCCATATTTCGTGTGCGTCCCCATGGACCCGGTGCGGTTGCCCTTGTAGTAGTTGTGGGGTCCTTGCTTGGTGGTGAGTGGGAGACGCTTGATGGCTTTGAGGAGAGGCTGAGTGGGCTTCATCTTGATTGATCGTCTGATGGAATAGGAAGGAGCAGAGTGTTGGTATCTTCACATGTTCCGCGGGAGTGAGCACGGACCATGCTTGTCGATAAGAATGAAACTTGAGAATTCTCGATGACATTTCTTTCTCTTCATCCAACAATGCCTCCACGAGTATCCCGCCAGAGCATCTCGGTCGCCGCACCGAAGAATGCAAAAAACAAGTCGAAGAAGCGCAATCTCGACGCTTATGCCATTGCCGGCCACCAAACGAAAGAGCCCTCGCGCATCGCCGCCCACCGTCTTGGCGAGAGTATCGACGAGAATCCGCGGAAGCGGAGGAGAGTAGAGGATGAGAGTGAGGACGCCGGGAAGTTGCCGAAGAGTAGAGGTGTTGATGGTGAGATTGACGAAGGCAGCGACAGCGAGGGCAATGAGTGGCGGTTAGGTGGCTTGGCGGAGGATGATGAGGATTCAGATTTGGATTCGGAGGAGGCGTTTGGTGAGAGTGATGAGGAGAGATTTGAGGGGTTTACGTTTCGGGGGAGTTCCAGCAATAAGGTGAAGAGGGATGTTGAGGAGGAGGAGGAGGATGAAGACGATTTTGGCGAAGAAGGAGTGGACTTGGCGACTATGCTTGACGATGAAGATGAGGAAACGGAGGAAGATGAAAGTGAAGACGAAGTGGATAGCGAAGATGACGAGGCGAACGACGAGGAGCGACTCGCCAGACTACGCGACAGAGTCGAAGCTATGGATGACCCAGACGATTCCACCGACGCAGCAGATGGCGGAATGCTGTCTGTTGATGATCTTCTAGCCGATCTCGATCCGGCAGCAAAGAAACAGTACGCTGCGGCAATCAAGACTAAGAAGAAGTCGCAAGCACCAAAAACTCTCGCCGCACCTCTCCCGAAACGACAGCAAGACCGTCTTGATCGTGAAGCCGCCAGCAAACAGGCCAGAGATCAAATCAGCAGATGGCAGGATACTGTTATGAATAATCGTCGTGCGGAGTTTTTGAGCTTCCCTCTGAAGGATTCCAAAAACATCCCAATTGGGAAAGACAAGTTTGATGTTCAGTCCGCCCCTCAAAACGAATTGGAAGAGAATATTCGAAAGATCATGGAGGAGAGTGGGATGGTTTCGAAGCCTGGCGAGCAAGCGGCAGATGAGGGTGATTTGATGAAGGCGGAGGAGCTGGCGACCAACAAGCTGCCTATCGAAGAGGTGATGCGCCGACGTGCTGAACTTAGGAGAGCCCGCGAACTGCTTTTCCGAGAAGAGATCAAAGCCAAACGCATCGCCAAGATCAAGTCGAAGAGCTATCGCAAGGTCCATCGCAAGCAGAAAGAGCGAGAGGCGGAGAAGGAGCGGGCGGAAGGGCTGTCGATTGACGAAGATGAGAGAGAGAAGAATTATCGGCAGCGTGCGGAGATGCGGATGAGTACGACGCATAGGGATAGTAAATGGGCGAGAACGCTCAAGGCGACGAATCGCACTGTCTGGGATGATGGTGCGAGAGACGCTGTGATGGAGCAGGCTAGGAGGCAGGAGGAGCTGAAGAGGAGGATTACTGGGGAGGATATCTCAGATTCTGATCTGTCGGATGAGGAGGGAGATGAGATGTTACAGCTGAAGAAGCTAGGAGATGATGGGGAGGGAATTGGAAGTCAGAAGGGTGTCGGGAGTATGAAGTTTATGCGGGCTGCTGAGGAGAGACAGAGAGCGCGGAATGCTGAAGATGTTGAGCGGTTGCGGAAGGAGTTGGCTGGTGAGGGTAGTGATGAGGGAGAGAGTGAGGGTCTTGGTCGAGCGATCTTTGGGCCGAGGAGGGAGGAGGCGAGAGTCAAGAGGCCTGTCAAGAGGCCTGCGTTGGAGGAGGGTGACGTTGACGTTGATGATGATGAAGTGGGAGGTGATGAGGAGATTGAAGAGGCTGTCCAGTCCGGCGTTTCGAACGGGATATCTGCCAAGTTTGGCAATTCGAAGGAGATATCCACCAAGTCCAGCAATTCGAAGGAGATATCTGTCAAGTCCGACAATTCGAAAGAGTCTGCCAAGTCCCGCAATTCGAAAGGTATTTCTGCCAAGTCGAAGGGTTTGCAGTCACTGTCCAGAGTTAACGATCGACGGGATGTCAACCAGAAACAAGATGAGCCGGTTTCGTCTTGGCTTGTTGGGGATGCTGGGAAGAATAAAAAGGACAAAGCTCAGAAGCGTGCTGCAGATGTGAATGAGGTTGCTCTCATCACTACATCAGCGAAGCCTGTCAAGAGCAAGAGATCCGAGCCACAAATCACAAACGACACTGACTCAGACGATGAATCAAGAGTCAACCCTCTATTTACAAAATCCTACCACGCTCGTGCATTCGCAGGAGATGATGTGGAACTTCAATTCTCACGCGAAAAGGCCGAACTCGCAGCAGAAGAAGATGAGAAAGAAGTCTCCACCCATCTTCCCGGCTGGGGTTCTTGGACCGGCGAAGGACTATCCCGCTCGATCAAGAAGGCGAACAAGAAGGCGGCGCATAATCCGCTGTTCAAGAATAAGCTGCATGGTGTCAAGGCGGAGAAGAGGAAAGACAAGAAACTGGATAATGTGATTGTGTCGGAGAAGCAGGATCGAAAGGCGAATAAGTATTTGGCGAAAGAGTTGCCGCATGGTTTTGAGGCGAAGGAGCAATATGAGAGGAGTTTGAGGGTTCCTGTAGGCCCGGAGTGGACGACCAAGGAGGTGTTTCAGAGGAGTACGAGGCCGAGGGTTGTGGTTAGGAGGGGAGAGGTTATTGAGGCGATGGAGAAGCTGGGATGATCATTTTAGCCGTGATGATTACGGTGGTATGATCAATTTAGCCGTGGGATGATACGGTGGCATGGTTACTTCAAGCCGGCGGCATGAAACTCGCGTACAGCCCTGCTTGCACAAAGGCGTAGATGACCATCCCTCTGACGACCCATTCTGGAGTCACGCTAGGTATGCGGTCGTAATTGCCGAACAATCTGAGCAAGGCCTGACTTTCTGCTTCTATATCCCACCCACTTGCACAAATCTCTACAGCGAGAATGAAGTACCACACTGGATAACCGCTTGAGATTCGATTCAGAATCTGCACGTGGAAACTCGTGGCTGCCATCACCACCAGCACGACTTGTGGGAGTGCGAGGCGTGGAAGAACGTACTCAAACACCCTCTCCTCTCTCGTGTGCGGGATCGGTGGATACGGCTGCAGTTTCTGATCGGCGGTCGTCGAACTATTGAGCACGCGATTGAGGTGGTGCGTTTGGAAGAGACACGGGATCGCCGTCTCGACGATGATCCAACCTAGAGGGAACGCGAGGGCGAAGAGCGGGAGGTTGGAGAGGGTCCAGTAGCGGAAGAGGCCGACGTTCCAGTAATGCGACTGCACGAAGGTGTAGATGCTGGGTGGGAGGGCGGTGCACCAGGGTCGAGCTTTTTCTGTGCAATACTCGAGGTAGGCGAGGAATTGAGGGAATGCGAAGGCGAGGAAGAGTGATAGGCCGGCGAGTAGAGTGGAGATGAGGCGGGTGAGTTGTTCTTTCTCGCCGGTCTGAATGATTTGAGGGAGACGCGGGAGGATGACGAGGATGTCCCAAACGAATGGTATCCCGCTTAGAAGGCCATTACTCCGCAGCATGCTTGCTATGCCGAAGCTGAGACCCGCGGCAATGGTCCAGCATGCGTCGAGTTGGTATGCATCGGCGAAGGTGTGCAGACGGTTGTCGATGGCTTTGATGTAGCAGTAGATGCCGAGGAAGTTGAAGAGGGCGAAGGGTGCTTCGGCGTAGGGCGCGGAGAGGAAGATTCCGGCGGGAGAAATGATGTGGAGACAGGCGGTTGTGAAGGCGAGCTGTTGCTTTTTGGTTGGAGAGGTGGGGACGAGGGTGTAGATGAGGTGGTAGAGGACGATAACGGCGAGGTAGTGCGTGAGGTGGGCGAGGAGGATGGCGGAGAGGGCGGAGAGGGTGATGGGAGGGAGGGGGAGGACTGGATTACTTAGCATGAAATATTGCTTGGCTCACCTGAAGGTACTCACCCGCAATTGTTGAAGTGATTCTACCCAACAACCAGCTGAATGCCCATTCCTGTTCGTAGAGATGACCTCTGGCTGAAGTCGTGGCGAAATAAATGCCATCCCATCGTGTCAGCCTTTGCACGGCATAGCCGATGCATTTCGACCCGCTCGCAGGATCCGCGATCCAGATGTTGGTGGAGGTGTCGTATCCGGGACCGGGACTTGCGACGGCGGCCAGCAGGATGAGAAGTTTCCAGATTCCGAACAGGCGGGGGAGGTGAGCTGAGCTGGTACGGCGGAGCTCTGCGCCTGCTTTGCCCCGGCGGCCGGCGGGGTGAGCGATTCGGGTTGGGCTGAAGTAGGTTTGGAGGACGTTCATGTCTTTGATTATTTTTATGAATTGAAGTGATTCTTTTACGAGTCAGCTCGCTGCGAGATGTGCTGACGGCCAATGCTCGCACATGCAAGGACGGAAGCGGGCATAAGACTGTCCGGGGAGTCCTGTCGATGTCATTTCTTATTCTTAAAAGCGGTAGACGGCCGGGTGAAGCATCCGAGACCGAAGTCATGGCGATGTGAAGGTCTTGGCGTGCCAGATCGGCCTTGCCATGTCCGAGTGGGTCAGACGACGTTTCATTATGTTGTGCAATGCCATAAACAAAGACTCGGCCACACGCAAAACAGCCATAAAATCTGCCGACACGAACCTGTTCCATCGACCCATTTTGCGTGGCGGGGGTGGCTTTTCATTGGAGCGCATCGATCGGGTTGCAGCCCGTTCCCTGAACCATCATCATCGTGGGGAAGGGGGGCTTGCTTCCTACATATCGCCTCATGTCGTGTTAGGTGCGTGAGCGTCTGAAGCGTTCGATATGGCGGCATCAACAGCTACGGATGATCAGCAAACGGGGACGCTGTCACGATGGGTGCCCATTCTCCCTGCGATTACTCTGCAGCAGCTGAATCCCTTTGCAAGCAATGACGAGGCCAAACCAGTCTCAAAACACAGCACTGCCAAACCAACAACCAAAAGACCGGTGTTGTCAACTTTCCTCGCAAGCGAAGGCCCGCCGTCGCCGTCGAGGAGCAGCGCGAGTGTCATGTTTGCGGAGCCGGATGCGAACAGCAACTCGACCGACTCTCGCGAAGGCAGCATCGACGATCAGAAGAGGAAGAAGAGTCAGCGGCGGAAGACGTCGTTTAGCGTCTGCCATCCACCACCGGCGTCGACGACCAGACAGAAGCTGCATCGGAGACCGCGCAGTCTGCTGCAGTTGCATCGGCTGAGTGCGAGCAATAGACCCGTCCCGGCGTTTGAAGTCATCCCGAGCGCGAATTTCAGTGTCAAACTCACGCGTGCTATCACGAAAGTGTTTGGAACGAGACACGGACTATGCACGAGCGACTTGGTGGTGATGAAGGCGGAGAAATACGTGTCGGTGGACGAGGAGGTCGAAGAAGAAGAGGCGCATGTCATCGGTCTGATCTGCAAAGGTAAGAGGGAGAAGGATGAGTCTACGACCGGCAAGGCGAAGGTGTACATGCGGAATGGACAGGAATGGGAGGCGTATCCATTGATGAATGGCGGGTATGAATTCTTCGCCACGGACGAGCATGGACTAGGATTGACGGTGAGGTGGGTGCCGAAGAAGGGCAGCAAAGGGAAGGAGACGAAGCGCTTCAACTTTTCCACCATCTCGCCGAATAGTCGTCGACATCCGGTGATCGCCTCGTTGAGCAAGACCAGCCTGGAGGTTTACGACACCTACAAAATGCCGGACCCGTCGGTCACGCCACTGTCGACGCCGCGGACGGATTCGCAGTGTGCGCTTCAAGACGCGATGGAGGATGAGGGGGTGCGAGAGCAGTGCGAGACGGATGATGTGTTGAGAGAGATTATCACCATGACTGGGATATACGTGACGTTTCGAGAAGGCTGGTCGCCGAGCTTCAAGTATGAAGAGAAGGGGCATGTCCGGTCTGCGTCGGGAGTGAGTTCGTCGGTGAAAACGACGCCGTCTGTCAACAGCCCGCCTGGCAGTCCTCAAATGGCGGTGCACAAGAGGAATAGTGTCAAGAGTGTCGGGTCGAGTATTTTCCGGAGGAGTGCTTCACTGATGGCTGGAAATCGCATGTCGCAGGGCTCGTTGGATGAGGCTGTGGAGATGAGACGGTCGACGAGTGTGAGAGCGAGGGGTGATTCGACGAGTGTGAGAGCGAGAGGTGATTCGACGAGTACCGTGTTGGTCCATCGAGCGGCGAGTAATCGGCGGAAGGCTGCGACGTGGCGGCCGGATTTGTTGGATGCGAAACATCAGTTGAATGAGACTTCGCGGGAGGATCTGAATGGGAGACGAGAAGAGTGGGAGATGAATCCAGATCGGAGGACGTCGATGCTTGCGGAGCCGTTGATCGAAGATACGAGTGGTGCGCTGAATGGTGCGAATGCGGAGAGTGTGGAGAGTGCGGAGAGTGCGGAGAGTGCGGAGAGTGATGCTATGAAGAGTGAGAGGAGTGTTAGTGACGCTACTACTCAAAAAGTGCCCGAGGTGGTTGCGTTGCATCCTGTGGATCAGCAGGTAAAGAGGAGGAAGAGGTTTTGGAGGGCTATTAGTCTTTGTGGACGAATTAAGAACTGAGCGTCAAGAGCGGAGTATGATGATGAATAATGTGATGAAGGCCTGGCCATTTACTCTAGCGGATACAAGCCTCATCGTCGATTGCACTACAAGCAGTGTAAAGGCCGTCTTTTGTAAGTATCGTTGAGTTCGATCTGCTCAATCTGAACATCACCTTATCCCACCCACTTTCGCTTCCCTCGCTCGTCTAATTGCAAACGGACTCTCCTCCGCAGTCTTGACAGGCTCGAGACTAAAGAGCGTGCTGAAATACAGCCCCAAAAACCTCACAATCGTCTGCGGAAGACCTCGACCTTGTGCAAAATGCGCCGGACTAGATAGTAGACCACTCAAATCTGGCACCGGCGCGCTGACTTGTCTGCTTGTGGCACTTCCTGATGTAGATCCCAGCGTCTGCCCTTTGCCTGTAAATCCGCCGGTTGACGTTTTGGCTGGAGCTTTTGCGGCGTCTGCGGCGGCTGAGAGGACGGCAGTGCGGAGGGCAGTAGCATTTGCTCCTCGCACCGTCTCTTTCACGCTGCTGCCTTTGAGGATGAGAAAGGTGGGCATGCTGGAGATATCAGCGTGAATCTGCGTGATGGGTGATATGCCTACGCAGATATGCCGTATGTCCCCGCGACATCTCTCTGGTTATCCACATTGACCTTGCAGAAGACGATTCTCCCTGGTTTGCTCTCCGCCGCCGCCAATTGCTCGAAGATCGGGCTGATGACTTTGCATGGTCCGCACCAGTCGGCGTAGAAGTCGACGATGGTGTAGGTGGAGGAGGAAGTGATGGATTTGAAATGGGCGGAGGAGGTGATTTCGATGACTTTCGACATGGTTGTGAAGATGATTGTGATTGTTACATGACAGATATCCAAATTTCACGTGACTGAAGTTTTCACGTGACGAAGTCCGTGCACGGAAGACTTCGAGCTATCTACCAGCAGAAAAGACGAGGATACAGATGTCCACTCTCCACCGGCTACGCATGAACACACTACTCACATCAGCTTTATAACAGACAACATGGAGAACCATACGCAATATTCCTTCCCGAGCGTGTGCACGCCTACATCGCTAATCCGTTGGAACTCGCAATTGTTGTTCGGCGGACCAAGAGCCATGCCTGGATCGTCATCGGTACGCGTGCACTGAGTTGTTAGTAGCAGCTCTCGAATGACTTGGGATTCATACTGGCCAACAAACTGGCTGACGGCCACTGCATGTACAACCGGTGTACGTGTAGCATTCCGCCGCGGTGGTGAAGAGGGGGAGGGAGAGGAGGGAGAGGATAAGACGGTTCATGGTGATGTGAGAGATGACGGTGAGGAGTTTGCAAAGAAACTTGAGAATGATTGCCAAGAAAATTGAATGATTGCAAAGGAAATTGAGAATGATTGCAAAGAAGATTGAGAAAGATTTGCAAAAATTGAGAGTGATTGCCGATTTGGAGACCGTTTGAAGACTTCCATACATCCACTGCCTTCGATCACGACACTCTTCAATGAACACACTACGCCAATCAGCTGGAATCCAAGTCGAAATAAATAAACCTACGCAATAATCTTTCGCCTTCACGCCCCCAAACTCCACACGCGTTCCTTTATACTGGCAGTTGTTATTCGACGAACCACGAGTCCTGCCTAGGTCATCATTGGTAGGGCGGCACTTTGAATGTCAGTGAAGAAGTAGAATTTCTCTAAAAAAAAAACATACCAACCAACAAGCCGGCTTAGGATTATCGCATGTCTTGCAAGGGGCGACAGAATAGCAGTCTGCCGCAAGCGTGTAAGGGAGGAGGATCGCAAACAGAATGAGGGTCTTCATTGTGTTTGGAGAGGATGAGCGGCTGTCTTTATTAAACTAAGTAGGTCATGATCCCTCTTGGCATGATCTTTGCCGCGATTTCGCCTCGATCTCGCATCTTGGCATAATCTCATTTGCCTCAATCTCCTTGACCGTTCGCTCTTGGCTGTCTTAAAGCTCATGCACTAAAAACCCTCACGTTCAAATCAACACTCCCACACGCCACCAAACATCGGATTTGCTCTTTGGCCTCGTCTTTTGCATTCGTCTCCTCCTTCCAAACACTCGGCGCCCACCTCAAACACGACACGAAATGATCTGCCGCTTCAATCACTCGCACACACTTCCCCTCCTGCGCCAAATCCCAACATCGTATCGTCTTGTCGTCGGAGCAGCTTAGCAAATACTTCCCACCCGGATGAAAGACCAGCGAGCGGATCCAGTTGTCGTGGCCGGTGAGAGTTTTGATGCAGATGCCGTTGACGGAGAAGATTTTGATGAGTTTGTCACGTCCGCCGGTGGCGAGGTATTCTGAGGAGGAGGTGGCTGGCGGTGGCTTTTTGAGTCCAGCCAGAGTGGCGAGGTGGGGATAGGTTGATGGTGGAGCAAAGGCGCAGCATTCGAGGACGTGCTCGTGTGCCATGAAGGTTTGTTTTTGCGCGTTGGCATCGGATTGTTGAGAAAGATCCCACATGCGCGCGGATTGGTCGGAGGAGGTGGAGAGGAGCCACTTCCCGTCGAGGGAAGGCGAGAGTGATCGCACCCATTCGCCGTGGCCTCGTAGAGTTCGTAGACAGTATCCGGTTGTGACATCCCATATCCTGATCGTCTTATCGCGTGAGGCGGAGGCGAGGAGGTTGCCGGAAAGAGGCGCTCCTGCTGCTCCGGAAGGAATGAAGCGGACTGAGCTGACGCTGTGATCGTGGCCGGGGAGCGTTCGGATGTTTTTGTATTCGTCTGCGGGGTCCCACAGCTTGATCGTCAGATCGGAAGAGCACGAGGCGAGGAGGGTGTTTCCTCGTGGTCCGCCGAAATCGACATCCAGCACGGCTTTGGTGTGGCTTTTGAGGGTTCGTTCCAGCTCCCCCAACTCGTAATCCCATATTTTGAGTGTACAGTCTTCGCTGCCACTCGCCAGGCTGGAGAATAGCGGGTGGAAGGCTAGGCAGGTGATGGGCTGTCGGTGGGATTGGAGAGTATGTCTGGCGGGCGCTCGGGGCAGCCATGTGGTGGGGTCGTGGTTCTTGCGTGCGGCCAGACTTGTGGGAGTGGCATTGTCGAGTTCGGATTGTAATTGCGCACTCTTCTTTTCTAAATCGTGAATCTTCTTTTGCAGCCGGACAATGCTCGTCCATTTCTTCTCGAGAAGTCCTTCATATTTCTTGGCTGTCGCTGCGTCGAATGTCTCGTCGGGGAGGTTGACTTCTTCGCGGATCGCTTGGGCGGATTTGGTGTAGCCGCATGATGCGAGGTAGGCGACGAGGGACTTGTGACTGTCAGCAATTAGCAGAAGTGAGAAGAAGATGTGGATGGTCGTACAGCTCTTCTGCTTGGCGGGATGTCAAGAGGTTGCTCCCGGTCATTTTGAGTGATTGATATTGCAGTTGGGAGTAGGCAACTTCAATTCACATGCAAGTTAGACCCTGTCCGATTGCGGGCGGGGCGGGCCGATACAATTCACGAATGATAAGATGTCTATCGACGATTGATTTCTGGAGATGATTCCCTCCACACCAACCACCCCAAAGCAATCGCCAACGATAATCCCGCCGCTATCCAAAGCAGTCCACCAAATCCAGCATGACTTTTCGCCGAAGCGCCTCCAGCAATGGGCCCTGCAATATAGACAACTAATCCGCCAATTCTTCGATTTTGTTGAATATTTCCAGGTGAAAGTATCGCCGGATCAGATATCAAATCGTTGTACATCATGGAGAGGACGTTTGTCGGCAGTTGAGTCAATTTAAGCATCCGCGAGGCTACTACTTTTCCTGCCGTTTGAAAGGAAAGTAAAGCTATTAGCGCTGAGTCGATCCATGGGAAGGGTGGTGGTAAGACCGTTTCATGCGGATATCCTGGTAAGACCATTTCATCCGGATATCCTTGTAGAATCATTTCCTGCGGATGTTTCTTGGCTGGACTTTCCGACGACTGCCCCCGCGAGACCAGAAATGCGGAAATGGCGATGAGTATTGATTGCAAGATGAATGAAGCAACAAAGATCCATCGTTTTCGTCCTGCCAAGCGATGAAGATTGCTGAATATGAGATATCCTAGCAGGAAGGCGAAAATTGAGGACAGCGATTTCGTCCATTGATATCGAGGTGCTTGGACGGGAAGGCTAGACATGCCGAGGGCTGCAAAGATGGTATTTCCTGTCTGTTTGAATTGGTTTTGATCAGTATTAGATGAAGCAAACTTACAATCATGCACACAAAGCATTGATACGCATTATACGAGCCACTATCGATCAATCCATTTATTCCGAAGCACAAAATCAGAATCAAATCGGTGTGGCGGGTGAAGATTTTTTGGGCGAGGTAGTGTCGAGATGTCTGGGAGGAGTTGCGCGTGGATTCATAGTCGTCGTTGAGGAGGGGGTGTTCGTTTGATTCCGCCATGTCAGAATATCAGAGGTGATAATCTGAAGATCCAGATTGTGTAAGATATCAATGATGCAGGTCTGAACTCTATTTACTACCTCGGAATCAACACACAGGAATAGTATGAGATGGACAGACTATTCGATCTGCCTCTCTTTCAACTCCATCCTCTCCATCGTCTTCTCCGCCTCCTCTTTATACTCCTCCCTCCACCTCGACTGCGGCATCCTCTCAAAAACGACATCCCCCATCGTCCACATCATTCTCTTCCTATCCGTCTCCCAATCGACATCATTATCCGGACAGATGATGTAAAACTTGTCCTCCTCCATCTTTTTATACAGATACTCCGCCACCTGTTCTGGCGCCCACGCACCATCCGGTTTCGTCTTGTTTGCTGTCTCCACACCATCCGGCTTCGTATTCTTTCCGGTCAGACCGGTGAAAGTCCAACCAGGGACGAGGAGGTGGACGCTAGTTTTAGTTTTGGCGAGGTCGAAGGAGAGATGTTCGGCGATGGTTTTGATTGCAGATTTGCTAGCATTATAAGCGGGATTACCGGGTGGGTTGGTGATGCCTTGTTTGCTGCCGGTGATGATGATTGCTTTTTGTGAGGAGGAGGAGGAGTGGAAGTGAGGGAAGAAAGTGTTGATTCCATTGACTACGCCAAAGAAATTGACGTCGAAGATTTTGTGGAAGTAGGCGGAATCCGTCCATTCTCCTTTCAATCCGATGCCTGCGTTGAGATGGAGAAAGTCGAGTTTTCCCATCCGTCCTTCAACTTGACTTTTCAAAGCATTCCAGTCTTCGAGTTTGCTGACGTCGGCGTGGACAATTTCAACATTGCCAGATTTGGGGATTTGAGAGATGGTGTATTTTGCTTCTGTCAAAGCGTTGGAGTTGATGTCGACGAGGAAGAGGTTCATTGAGTAGGAGGCGCATAATTTGGCGACTGCCAGGCCGATGCCTGAAGCTGCTCCGGTGATGAGGGCGTTGGCGGAGGGGCGGAAGACGTGGGTGGGAGGCATGACAAAGAGGTAAGTTGAAGAATAATTAGTTAAGTTGAGTGCTGATACTTATGACATGAAGGTATTATGTTTTGCATGACGTAGGGATAAGCAATACTATCAATCAATTATCAGTTGATAAATCTGAAACAATCGCGGAATAGAGCCGGGTCACCATGACGACGAGAATCAACAATACATCATCGCGTCTCGACTTCTACTCACATCCACACCATGGAGTACTCCCACCGCCGTAACGCCTCCAAAAGCAACCTTCTGAAATCACTCGTCTCCAAAAGACCAATCTCGCCTGATCAGAACATGCCTGTCAAACCTCGCGCTTTAGGTGAGAGGCGAAATCTCCAGTCGCCACCTTCGTCACCAAAAAAGTCCAAATCATCGACGAATCTTGGGGCGATGTTTTCAAAGATGAATCGTTCGAGTAGAGATTTGTCGGGGAGAGAGAAGGAGAAAGAGAGGAATAAAGAGAATGCGCCGATTCAGCCTGCAATCCCAACATCAATCGCGACATCAATCCCACCCATCCCGACACCCATCTGGGCGCAGTATTCCAGACCTACGACGACGGATACAGAGGCGCATTCCAGACCAACGAGTATGACGAATACGTACAGATCCAGCATGATGAATACGTATTCCAGGCCCACGAGCTCGAATGCAGCGGCGCATTCCATACCCAGCACGACGAACACAGCCGCGCATTCGAGACCTACAAGCATGACGAATACCGAGTTGAAGAATGAGATTGAGAGATATATGCCGGAGGAGTATTCCCCGTCGAAGCAGAGGAATTTTCAGGCTCCAACTTTGCGGAGGAGTGAAAGAGAGATTCGACCTGGTGAGATGGTGAGGAGTATTATCGGGCGGTATAGTGAGGATTCGAGAAGGATGTCAAGGAAGATGTCAGGAAGGATGTCAGCGGGGAGTGCCGGAAAGTCAGACAGTGACACAAGAGAATCAGACGGGCTTTCATTGAACGTCACAAAAAGAGGAAGGGTGATGGCTGCGGTGGCTGCTTGGGGAAAGAATGAGATCAAAATGGATGTCAAGACGGTGGATGAACAGTTTGAAAAGGTGCTTGAAAGTAGAAACATTCCAGAAGCACAACGACAGAAAATGAGGAGTTTGACGATGAGAGTGAAGCAGGATTTCATTCGACAGGATAAGAGTGGGAGGAGTGAGGAGAGAATTGAAAAGAGGAGCTTTACTTATGGAAGGAATGATCGACGGCCGACTTCTCTGATCCTTGATCCCGTCGAATCACTGAATGCTGCGGACTACATTTCGTATTTGAAGAATAATCAGGATCCTACGACAATTGAAGTTGGTCGTCTGCACAAACTTCGGATCCTCTTGCGGAATGAGACGGTGGGATGGGTGGATTCTTTCATCTTTCTAGGAGGTATGACGGAGATTGTGGGATTACTTCATAGGGTGATGAAGGTGGAATGGAGAGAAGAGCATGAGGATCAGCTGTTGCATGAGGCGCTGTTATGTTTGAAGGGATTGTGTACGACTGATACAGCAATGCAGGAGCTGGAAAAGGTTGCTGATGAACTGTTTCCTGCTTTGTTGGCGATGTTGTTTGATGAGGAAAAGAAGGGGCCGGCGGAGTATACGACGAGGACGATTATTGTGAATGTTTTGTGTGAGTATAATCCTCCAACACCGCGATTTCGCTAACGTCAGCAGTTTTTTACCTCTCCTCCGCCCTCAACTCGCCGAATCTTGAAGAGAGGGCTAGGAAAATTTTGGGATATCTCTCAGAACCACACACACAATCCGAGACGGTGGATTTTGTGATGGAGATGAGAATTCCTCGTCCGTACAAGTTGTGGGCGAGAGAGGTCAGCAATGTGACGAAAGAAGTCTTCTGGATCTTTCTCCATCGTACGAATGTTGTCTCAAGGACCACTCCAGACATAACTTCATCTTTCACCACCCGCCACTTCCCTAGGCCACGCCCTCCTGTCCCGGCGGCTCCTTATATTGGGGGAGTCGAGTGGGATGCGACGACGTATTTGACGGCTCATCTGGATTTACTCAACGGTCTCATTGCATCACTCCCCTCTCGAAACACCCTCCGTGCGGATCTTCAAGCTTCTGGATTTGAAAAGGTCATGGGGACGTTGAGGACTTGTAAGGAGAAGTTTTATAGTGGAGTTCATGATGGATTGAGGGTTTGGGTTGCGGCGGCTGAAGAGGATGGGTGGGATAGTCGGGGGGTGAGGGAGAATGTTGAAGTAAGGCCGAAGGGTGAGAAAAAGAAGGGCGAGAATGTCCCGAAGATCAATCTTTCGCTGAAGGAGGAGTTTGAGTGGTGATTGAGTAGACAGATCAGCTTATGAGATCAGCGATGCATTGAGTATAGACAGACGAGATGCGCTTATGAGATACTTCAGCGATGCAGCTAGATACTTCAGCGATGCATTGAGATACTTCAGCGACAGACGTATCGGTCGGTAAAGATCATTCTACCCACTCACCCACTGCGAAATCGTCACAATTCCTGTATAAAACATTGCAATCACTCCTAGTACGATTAATGTAATGTCAAACGCTTTTTCTCCCCAATTATTCGCCACTCCCTTCAGATGCAACCACGGAGGATAAATATAAACCAACGGCACACACGCAACACTCCCAATCAATGCCACAAACTTGTCCAGATCACTCGCACCAACAACCGCCACCACTCCACATCCAATCATCATTCCAGTACGTAAAGCATTCTTTTCCCATTTGATGGTAGCACTCTTCTTTCCTGTCGCCTTTTCTCCGAAGAGTGATGTTTCGATGATTCGGACGGCTGGGAAGAGTTGAACGGGTTCGCCGACGAGGACAGCCAGAGAATATAAAAATTGCACAGCGTTGACCAGTTTGTTGGATTGAGGGAAGTTGGAGATGATTTGGATTTTTGTTTCGTCGCCGAATGTTGCGTAGCAGAGAGCGCCGACAGAAGTAAAGATGACGGTGATGATGAGCATGACGATGTAGAGAAGTTTGGGGAACTTTTCCGGCTGCTTCATTGATGATTGGATGGGAAGGATGAGGCCGATTCCTTCGAATGTGAAGATTGCCGCGCCGACTGTTAGAGTGAAGGAGGATGGGTTGAAGAGGACGACACTCGGGGCGATGTTGGATGTGTAGAGGGTGGTGATGTCGTAGTACCAGATGTAGATTAGGCCGATCAAGATGAAGGCGTCTGCTAGGATTGCAGCGGGGCCGAGTTTAGAAATCTTTCTGATTAAAGCCAGCGGGATGAGGATGATAAATTGGATGGCGATGAGACTGTCGACTCCGAGGGATGCATTAGATACCGCGTTGACGAAGGAGAGGAGGTTTTCTGCCGTAAAAACAATCCCCGCCGAGACAAATCCTAGTTGAGAAAAGATAATGGATCCGAGGATGATTGATCGCATTCGCCGGCCAAAAATTGCCTCTCCAAGCTCTCCATACCCACCCCCGCCAAACTTTTCCCTACACTGCAAAAGAAGGCGGAAGCAGATGGTGGTGATGATGGAGACGGCGATGAGCGTGCAGGATGAAAAGAGAAGACCGCCATTTCGAAATGCTTTCGGAAGGAAGAGAATGCCGGTGCCGATGAAGGCTTTAAGTAGAGTGAAGAAGGTTTTGGTTTGGCTGGCGTCTCCCGGTTTGATTCGTTTGCGGGAGGGCTGGAGGAGTGGCTGTTCTTCTTCTTCTTCGTCCGTATCGTTCAGATCTTCTCCGGCAAAACTTCCATACAACTCCAGAAAAGAGACGAAATTGCGAGTGACTGGTGCGGCGATGTTTCGTTGACGTCTGATGTATTCGCGGCGCAGTCCTCCAGGTTCCTGTTGTTCGGTCATGGAGGATTCTGGTCGTGAAGCGGTGAAGGTGGCGGCGCGTCGTGGAGCGGAGGCTCGTGCTTTGATTTTGAAAATGTCGCGATGCATGTCGCCGCCTTGCAGGGTGAGGGAGTCTTCATCGGTGGGGATTGAGGGGTCTGCCGAGTAGCCGGGGGGGAGGTGGCGGTTGACGATGGTGGAGGCGGAGGGAGGGGAGGTGTGAGAGGCAGTGTCCGAGTTGACCATAGGGGAGAGGTTGTCGGGGGAGAGGTTGTCGGAGTCCAGATTGGCGGCCGGGCGGCTGGACATGTTGGGCTCGGAGACAGTGTTGGTAGGGTGGCGGTCGAGTGTCGGGGCGTCGAGAGTGTCGGGGCGGTCGAGGTTGGGGGTGGAGTGGCGGTCGAGTCGAGAGTGGCGGTGGCGAGATTGTCGGGGCGGTCGTATTGTTATCAGGGAGATTGCCAGACCGGTGGATGTTGTTTCAATGTCTGCACGTGAAGGTTTCTACGCTAACGGGTGGATCCGATGGAGGTATGACGTGCTATCAGAATTCCTCCGTCGTCTTAAACAACATCATTCACTGTCAGAAGATTGAAGCTGATTGGCGGCAGTTCAAAGCGAGAGCATACGAATTCTCAGAACGTCATTTCGACGGCATCGAGAGTTTTTATAATTGGACTCGCCAATCATAATGAGCATTTGCACAATTCAAGATCGTTGTTTTTGATGAATCTGAGGAGGGTCTTCAACGAGGATCAGGCGGTTTCCAAGCCGGCGTCTGGAATATCGACTCGCCGACGAGCATTGCACTCAAAATGTTGATGGAATTGACTGGCGGAGGGTCCTGAATATCCTGCACATTCAGAATTGAGAAAAGGCCGTTTTGAAGTCCACTTTGATACGAGGAGAGCGATTGGCATCGTGTCGAGTGTCTATACTATTCGACTTATCCTAATATAGTATAGAAACTTCTTATCTACTAACTATTTAGATAGTAAAGAGATATGCAGCTAATTATTATAAATTAAGAGAAGTATAGAAAGTATATAAGCAAGTATGCAGATTATAGTTATTAAACAGATAATACTAATTATATAGTACTATAGTATTACAAACCTAGTTAGGCTAAGAGAAGACTTCTTAGCGCTCTATACTAAGTACTATAGAGTAGTTAGAAGCTTTATAACGCTCTATACAAAGTACTATAGATTACTTAGGCGCTCTACTATAGCTAAGACAGAGCAGAATAACACCTAAAGGTATATAGAAACTTAGAATAGACTCTATTTATACTATATTCAACTTATATTAGTAATTAACTAATTAGAATTAACTATTATTAAACTCTTATTATTTATTAAAACTACTTAGCACTTCTCTCTTATTACTACTTATCTAAAGAAGCTACTAATACTTACCTATTTAGGCTATTATATATAAAGGTAT